>JASANG010003076.1:0-100487 GCA_030248215.1 Enoplolaimus lenunculus | reverse complement strand
AATGGAAAAGTTATATTTTGATCCCACTAACCCTTTAGGACTGAGCTCTATTCAAAATTTATATAAAGCGGCTAAAGGCAATGGACTAGATGTCACACTAAACGATGTTAAACATTTTTTATCAGGCGAGCCAGCTTATACACTTGTCAAAAAACGTCCCAAGAAAAATTTCAAACGCGTAAGATACATAGTTTCAGAGCTTTATGATATATTCCAAAGCGATTTGGCCGACATGCAAGCTCTGGCTATGTTTAATGACGGGTACAAGTATATTCTAGTGGTTATTAATTGCTTTTCTAAGTTTTGTTGGGGTGTTTCGCTCAAAACCAAGACCGGTGAAGAAATAACTAAGGCACTTGTGGCAACTTTAGACCCATTATTACCAGAAAAACCTAGAAATTTTATAGTGGGCAGAGCAAAAGAACATTACAGTAAACCGTTCACTGAGCTATTTAAATCAAGGGGTATCAAATTGCTTTACACCACTAACGATGAATCCAAAACCGTTTTTGCAGAAAGAAAAATCCGTGACATAAAGCGTAAAATTTATATATAACCAGATATTATAAAGTCGCTTAATGCTCATAAAGTGCGAACCACAGGATTTAGACCGATAAATGTTACTAGGCAAAACGAACATGTTGTACGTAAGAATTTATACCCCAGCACTTTCAGCCGGCATCCCAAAAAGTATAAGTTCAATGTAGGGGACAGAGTAAAACTATTGAAACGACCCTTTCCGTTCGCAAAATCATTTTATCCAAACTGGACGGAGGAAGAATTTTTAATTGACCAACAAATCCCATCTTCCCCACCAACTTATCGCATTAAGTCTATTACGGGGGAGAGTATACTCGGCATATTCTACGAGCAAGAAATGCAAAAAGTTATACGAAAAGAAGAAATTTACGAAATTGAAAAAGTTATTAAACGTCGCAAAACTAAAACAGGTGCAACAGAGTTTTTAGTTAAGTGGAAAGGTTATCCCGCAGATCAATCCAGTTGGGTTAAGGAAAAAGACATAAACAAGCTTTAATCGTTGCTTATGTTATGGATTGGATAGTAGTAAACACGACTATTTGTGGAACGTTCGATAAATGTATAAATTTGTATGATTTAGCTTTGCAGTTAAAATTGCAATATAATCCTCGTAAGTTTAGTGGTTTAGTGTGGCACCCAGAAATAGGCGGTTGTTGTTTGATTTTTGGTTCGGGAAAATTTACCATTGTTGGTCTTAGCAATCCCCCAGTAGCAAAATTAATTGTTGCGGAAATCAAAAAGCTAATCGGTGATTGTTCTCATACGTATTCCATGAAAAATTATGTGGTTTCCTTAGATACTAATCATAATTTCAATCTTCACAAGCTATGCAGTGTGCTATTCGCAGAACGGTATAACGTGGTATTCGATCCTCACGATTTAATGCCTCCGCTAATGCTAAGATTAGATCGGGCAACAGTATTAATACACCACACCGGTAAAGTTATCGTTACGGGAATTAAAAAGTACAAACATATTGAACCGCTTATACACCGTATCAATACCATTATTGTACCACACCATGTATGTAGTAATCGATAGAGTTAATCCAGGATTTTCGTATATAGTTGCACATCTACCACAACCTCTAGATTCGTCAAAAGCAGAAATAGCAGTAGTTCAGTGTAGTTTACCCCAAAAAGTGCGGTTTTTACAAACAGATTGCATTGAACCTAGTATCTACAACGACGGAAGCATGCGTTTTTTACACTCAAATACAAAATTTAGTCCTATTCCGCTTTATCATAAGCTAAGATACAGTAAGCTCGACACTATACTTATAGATACAGGAGTAACATTGTCAGAAACAGATAAAATCTTAGTTGTTCTTCATATAAATTATTAAAAAGACTAAATAACTATAGTGTAGTATATTCGAAATGGATCAAGCTCTTATCCGGCTACTAGCAGGCAGCTCTAGGCGTTCAGTTCCCCTAAAGTTAAGTAAGGTAAAGGGGCGTCGTAAAACTATTAAAAAGGCACGTAAAACTAACAAGAACAGGCAAAAAACTAGCAGCAAGACAAAGAAAAGAAGGGTCAAGAAATTATATTAATCATGTCTCTTCATCCTCAACCAAAATGCAGTGTTTCCGGGTTAGATTTTACTAGCTTACCACCAATACAAGATGAAATTAACAGCGTTCAAGTTGTTGAAAGTGCTTGTTTTACGGGTTTACCATCAGATGATTACCTAACACCCTTAGAATTTAGATTTGGCGGCTCTTCGGATTATATCGATGTTGACTCAATTATGTTATATTTACAAGTAGAAATAATAAAGAAAGACAACAGTTCTTCCCAAGAAAAACGAGATTCTCAACCAGCACCAGCACCAAGCAAATCAGCTAAAAAGAGGCCTAAAAGGCAAGCAGGATTAGGAAACGTGGACGGTCCAGTAAATCTTTTCCTATATTCTTTGTTTGATAGAGTTGAACTTAAAATTGCAGGCAAAACAGTATCCCTTGAGCAGTCTAATTACCAATACATAATGTATACCCTTTTTCACTTATACTTTCCCGCAACCGTACGAAAAACTCTTCTTCAACCAGCAATTTATGAACCCGATCAACCGTATAGTTTTGACAGTGAACCAGACGCAGTTGCTCAAAGAACTTCAATGCTAGATACAAATAAAGGCGAAATATATGGCAGAGTTTTCACAGATTTTCTTAACACGGGGAGATTTTTACCGGGTAATGTACCGTTAAGTTTAATTTTTCATCGAGCTAAACCCAACTTTTGCATTATGGGAAATTCAAAGAAAACTTATAACGTTAAGATTAAAACGGCAAAGCTTTATACACCATATGTAACCTTAACTACCGCAAGCTTAACAAACTATCACAAAATTTTGGCCACGTCGGGTTTTAAATATCCGGTAGTACGCCACAACATTAGCACCAAAGCGCAGGGAGTGGGAGATATGAATGTTTCATGGTCGTTTATTAGTAATGGGAAGATACCAAGATTGTTACCGGCTCTACTCAGTCTAGTAAATCGTATTTTGTACGTAAACTATTGGAACATTGTGTTTCAGTTCATACAACACCATTTAAACGCATATATTATTGCTATGGCATGCCCGAGGAAGAGTTATTAAGCATAAGCGCTCCCACTCTTCAAATCATACCAAACTTTCCCGATTTTATTTTTGAAGAAGCAGATATTCCAGTTCACACACTCATAATCCTAGACGATTTTATGGATAAAGTAATAGGAGACAAAAGGTTAATCACCCTATTCACCAAAATGAGGCATCGGTTAGTATCAGTAATTTTTATTGTTCAGAATTTATATTTTTGCCCAAAAGTTGGTCCATGTATCCGCAGAAACACTGATTATTACTTTCTTTTCGAAAATAGGGGAGACCAGGCAATGATATCTAACCTAAACAGCAGAATGTTTCCAGGCAAAAAGAATTATTTACTTGGAGCACATAAAAAATCATAAAAAGGCAATACGGTTACCTAATGGTTAATCTCAAACCTAATATTCCCCCGGAGTTTGTTCCTTCAGAAGGGTATTACCGTATGAACAATATTATGTTTATCTTTGATTGTTTTTCGTTAATGAATTATGTATTTTTTATAATTTAACATGAGTAGTGCGTTAAAAGAAAATTTATCAACTCTTCGGTACTTAGAAACAGCACCAAAAGCGTATGTAAAACAAATTCTCTCAAAACCTACAAATAGTTTGGTACAAGCATTATCAGAAATTTGTAGAAACCTCGAAGTAGGAAATATAAAACTTAGACCAGAACAAAAATTGTGGGTTAAAAAGCAAATTCGAAAAATTTCAGCATTAGGGTCTAAACGAACATCACTAGCTCGTAAAAAATTAATATTAAAAAGAGTAAATCACGATATAGTTCCTAAACTTTTAACCTTAGCTAAGAATACATTAAAATCTATGTTTGATTATAAACATGGTGAAGGAAATATTTTATGAATGCTGTATATAACATGTCTAGTTATCCTAAAAAATACGCATTAGTTGAAGAATCGTTATTTGAAAAGTTAAAAGCATCGCGCGCACAACAACCTTCGCAACAACAACAACCATCACCAAGGAATAACTTGTTCCAGATAGTAAACGGCGCTACAACAACAACGTTACAAGATATAGTAGAAGTCTTACCTCGCCAACTTCGGAATTAAGCAAAAATTCTTGCACATTATCTTGAAAACTACGTTACCGTGAACAATAAGGAGCGCATTATCTACCCAGACGGCACAGTAGGATCACACTTTATTGATTTAGCACGATATTTTACATCTTCACCGATTCTCAGAATTCCTCGTCCACCGGATGCAACACGATTCGCTGAAGTCATTAAACAAGCAGGCGTACCAGCAAGTGCAATCACGAGAAATGGATCAAAACAACACGGTCGAAAGCAACGCTGGGAATTTTAATCCCCTAGAACATAAACGAATCATTACTGGACACGGTGACAAGAAACGTATGTTGTTTTTTACAGGATGGTCTCCACTATCAAACTTTCACGTTGCTAAATTCACAGTTAAAGGCATTGGCTATCACAGCGCTGAACAGTACTATCAAGCAAAGAAGGCATATCATTTCGGTGACCACAAATTATACTATCGCATTCTACAGAGTTGGTCTCCATCTCGAGCAAAAGAACTCTCTCAAACAATTGACGGCTACGATCCAGTAGAATGGGAGAAACATCAGGACAATGTGATGCTAGAAACTTTACGCGGAAAATTTAACGGAAACGCGTTGCTCAAACGACAACTCACTGACACGGGTGACATGGAATTGCTATTCGCCACACAACACGACCTATATCTTGGCACAGGTCTACCGCCATATGATCCAAGCTATGAAACAAAAGAAGAATTCCCCGGAAAAAACATACTTGGAAAGTTGCTTATGATTGTTAGAAGCGAACTAAAATAATTATTTTAATATCTTTTATGCGTTGTGTTATATGGTTTTGTTTGTTTTAAAATAAACGAAAAAAATTATCTGCGCTTCTGCGTGAAGCAACCCCGTTTAACGCTACACCTAAAAACAATGAATTCTTTATATTATATTTCAGCTATATATTTATACTTTAAACTTAATATACTTATAATTTACGTCTAAAGCAATATATACGATGGCGAAACATATCCAAATAATTCAACTTCTCCAATCTAATCACCAGCTCAACGTACAGTCCATAGTTTATGCCCTACACCAACGCATGTCCTTAGATACGGCGCAAGATTTGTGGTGTCCAGTGTTTGGTGACATGCAAAACAGATTTTACAGTTGGCCTCTACAGCAGTCCGGTGATGTATTTCAAGATTTCGTAATAGCACTTTACACTGAAGGCCAGCTAACGTTGTACCGAGTGTTCGTGGCAGCGTGTAAGCAATTTGATTATAACATTGAAGAACCCAAAGCTATATCTCGAGCTGATTATATTCAGAACTACTTATTTAACGGACAATATTTATTTTGGAGTAAAGAATTTGAACGTGAGCAGAATGAGAGTGATTTGTGTGGATTGGGCGCACAGTTTTTTATCAAGGAATTATTGAAGAAAAAAGACAAAACACAACGATTTCTTTGCATGCCAGGGTCTCTGTCTAAGCGTTTTAAAGTGATGGAAAGATTATGAAGCTATTGATATCGCACTAGAAATACAGGACTATTTTGTTGTTTAGATTGATCTATTTTATGCCTTGTAATATAAAGAAAAAATAAATTCAATGCCTATTTATTGTTGTCTATGATTTTCTCAGTTCAATATAGTCAAAGGTATACGTCTTTTACCGTTTTTGAAAATTCCCACTACTTTCCGAGTTATGACCCAAAAACCTCAAAATTCTCAATTTCCCCGATATTTTTTCAACCCTCCATATCTCACCCCCTAGACCCCATAGCCAAAGAATAAAATATATAATTTCAAGAGTTGTAACACCCCACCACATTGCAAAAGACCCATCCCGATATTTCTATTCAGTAAAAAGTTATTAACAATTGAAGAAAGTTGATTTTTCGCAATTTTGCCCCCTAAAAATTATCGGTTACATAGCTAATATCGAAAAACTTTACTAGCTTATTTGATAGAGCAAAAATTCTAAGGTATACGTCTTTTACCGTTTTTGAAAATTCCCACTAGTTCTCGAGTTATGGCCCGAAAACCTCAAAATTTTCAATTTTCCCGATTTTTCAACCCTCCATATCTCACCCCCTAGACCCCATAGCCAAAGAATAAAATATATAATTTCAAGAGTTGTAACACCCCACCACATTGCAAAGGACCCATCCCGATATTTCTATTCAGTAAAAAGTTATTAACAATTGAAGAAAGTTGATTTTTCGCAATTTTGCCCCCTAAAAATTATCGGTTACATAGCTAATATCGAAAAAATTTTACTAGCTTATTTGATAGAGGAAAAATTCTAAGATATACGTCTTTTACCGTTTTTGAAAATTCCCACTAGTTCTCGAGTTATGGTCCGAAAACCTCAAAATTTTCAATTTTCCCGATTTTTCAACCCTCCATATCTCACCCCCTAGGCCCCATAGCCAAAGAATAAAATATATAATTTCAAGAGTTGTAACACCCCACCACATTGCAAAAGACCCCATCCCGATATCTCTATTCAGTAAAAAGTTATTAACAATTAAAGGAAAGTTGATTACTACAGTTCCCATCCGCCGCACAATTTTCTAAGATGATATACAAAATTTTAACTGACGACCGCAAACAAATTATGTTATGCCCCTAAGAATTTCCTTCGTGCATTTTCCGTGGCCATACCACCACCAGTTTATTATAAGGAATGCAAACGAATAAATTCAGCATACACTCAGATAGGCCATCGATATTATATTTGATACAAATTTCATAAAATATAGGAATGCTTAACTTACAAACCCCAAGCGATACATTGGTGCCAACATTTTTTAGTGTCTATCAAAATTGTAATGAAACTTCATCGCTGTTCTTTTAACTACGTCCCTGGGACCAATAGTCAGTTGCGCGCCTTAAAGAGTGGCAGGTGTTTATTACCTCAGATTTGTAACAGGTTGCACAGATAAGTTAATCGATGGTTTAAATGCTGACCAGAAATTGATACGAATACAGAACAAAATATCTGCATAGATACCAGAAGCATAAAAAATAATAGTAGTTCGCGTTCGGTGAAATTATAAAATTTGAATTATTATATTTACTCTTTTTATCGTTTATACACTTCGGCGTACGTGATTCTTTTCCATATGTAGACTGAAATGTTATTAAGTCTAATATTTCGTGTGTCTAAATATGCAACTGCTCTTATGAATACACTTCCACTGCACCTATAAGGATATTTATCTTACTCTTTATTTGATACAGGTTTTACAAAATTTGAATTTACGTTAACATTGCAGTGTTTTAGTCTAATTTAAAGACGTTGTTGCATTAGGAATTTTCGATATAAATATTTTTAACTGTCTAGTGTGATTGAAAATAATACCAACTACCTTACCAGACCGATACGTTTATTGTGGGTTGCTGCTTGAAAAACTCAATAGTATGCGTTTCCCATCAAAACTAGTGGAAGCTTTAAAGTTAGCTTCGTGCACGAACATAGAGTTTATAATAATATGTCCCCCGTCAGGCAAATCGTACCGCAGAGGATTAACATAGGAACCAGCATTTAGTTTTTCTATCAAATTTCCATCCTGCTCTTCATGATATGAGACATGCCCACCATCTGGAGCTCCGTGCCGCGGATCCAGTGGTATCGGTTCGGCAGGTGTCTGCCCTGACCAGTATGAAACACCACACTTAGGTGGTAAATGTATTGGTTGTGATTCTTCGTATGCAGGCGTTGTTGGTCTTTGCTAAAATATATAGAATAAACCGTGCCTGTATCAATGATTATCAAATCAAAATCGTTCTTTTGAAAAACACATTTAAGTTAAAATAGTACGTAAAATAAGCTTAAATTATAACATTAGACGTGGAAACTGAAAATTAAAGCATCTTAAATGAATTTTTTATGCTATAGAAACGTTAGATAGTATTTTTATAATCGAGGGCAGCTAGTAAAGTTGGATTCAACTGTGCCCGTGCTCATACAAATCTGATAGCCTTATGGTATAGTTTAAAATTTGAAATAACTGACCTCTGCCCATACGTCAAAGACCGACGCGCTGTCAAACCGAAATATATTAGGCTGTTCCGCACGCCACCGACGTTGTTGCATGCATAAGTTAAGGTCATGTAAAGCATTGTTGTGTGGAGATGACAATGTGTGGTTGCGCACGCTATTCTTAGGTCGTTGAAGACTAAAGCTCTAAACAAAGAAGGCCTCATGAAATGGTAAAGCACGATCATTTTCTTTTCCTAGAAGTACTAAAATGTTTCATTTCATGATAAATTTCTGTTTTCGATATCTAACATAATAACGAACATGTTTGGATTTGGCTATCTTCCACCCTATTCAGCGTAGATAGACATTTTGAACGAAGTTAATGAATATGTCAACACTGCTATAGTTACAGTCTGCGCACTACTTACGGTGGCACCAGTTGCTGTGCGAATTCGTTTTTCATCAGATTGCTTTGAAAGCCACTCTTCACTGTTTGAGTGATGTCGTTTTTGAGTTGTTTGCTGAAGTTTAAAAATGCTTTTAATTGCTACTATCGATTCAGCCGCTTTGCATTTTAATATATGTGGCAGTATTTTTGTATGCATTTGTGTCATTTGTTTATGGCAAACATAAGGCCAATATATCTAGCTTAACTTCTTTTAGATTAGTTAGAGGTAGTGCATTCCGCGTAGGTGGTATCTCTGTTAATGCTGCTTTTATTTGTCCAGACGTTGGAGAGAATAACTAAAGGTATAATAAAGAAAAATCTGTTACATATTATAATTGTTTACTAACCTGCACACATGGCCCGAACTCCGCGATAATCTCAACAGAATTTTTTTCGAAGCATTCATTTTCATTTCGTTCGTCAATCTAAATTTGGTGTAAAAATGATAGAAATTATAGAGGATAATCATGTTTTAAAACCTACCAAGTCCTAGCTGTTCTAATTTATTATTTTACGGTAATTGCGAATAATGATACAAAGTTAGGAGCATCTGTTAAATGCAAGTTCCTTTTGCCTTATGAGATTATGCAGAAATATATAAGGTTACTTAATTTTTGAAACACAAATAAATGCGAACTAAGTTGTATTACTTACATTACGCTCTTGGTTTGTCCGAATTTGCTTCTCACTAATATGGTCGTATTTAACGGAGGTAAATGCAGAATCTTCGCTGCCCGAATTTAAATATCGTATTTCAGCAGTTTCATAGATCTCCTAAAATAACTCCGGAATTCTATAATTAACGTGTACCCATAACACATGTAAATGAAGTTGATTTTACTATTGAGTTTTATAATATATCAATGCAAATTTTATCGCGTGTGATTGCGCAAAACAGCTTATTTTTCTTTGTTAGCATGGCTTGAATAACGACGAGAAAGCAAATAAATTAGTACTGGAAAATTGTCATATTACTAAAGTGCGGTTATGATATTACTTGCTACTACAGATCATTATTAAACTACTACTGTATTAATTTTAACCCTTTCATAAAAATAAGTTTCTGTAGAAAAAATACTGTGACACTACGTTACCAAAATCAAAATTGGTTTGCAGCGAAATATATGCAGTGAAGAAAAAATTAACACATTAAACATGCATTTCTTACAATGTCATCGTTCTCGTATGCAGCATTTTGTCGTTCAATCAAAGGACTGTATTCAGGAGTGCCGGTTTCAGTTGGTTTTTCGCTAATTGACTCAATGGTTTGTTTGGTATTGATGTAACTTAAGGTATTTTCTTTTTGAATTTTGTCCTAAATCCATAGCAAACGCGATTAAACAAAACGGATTAATAAATTTGGGCAACTAAAAGAATTTTTGGTTTTTTGATTCTATCCATTTTTGTATAATTGAAACGTATCTCAAACTTATGCACATTATTCAATCTCGTTTTATATAACTTTCACAGTCACTGTATACTCATTCACTGAGCTGAAAGTGTGATCAGTTTTTAAAAACATGTATAAGTGCACTAAAATACATTTTGATTCGGGCGTAACTTACCATCTTAATAAGTTTGTTTAAATGATTTAAGAAGAAATTATAACTAGTGTGTGTTAAAGCAACCTGAAATAAGCGAACTGAAGGTAATTTGGTTAGTTTGTAAACTTGTGAAGGATTACGGAAATAAGTCTGCAGTGCTTTTTTTGTTCATTCCTTAACGGCCGGAACTGTTGTTATCATAATATGTTTTGCGTTAAGATAGCGTGAACTGCGAGAAAATAAAAAAATAGTAACTAAAATTTAGAAACTGCAGTTGTAACTCGAGTTAGAATCCTAGATGCCAAGCTAAGAATGCTATCGAAAATTAAAACCATACAGTAAATTCGATGCTCAAATACTCAAATAGTATACTAAAATTTATACAAAACAACTGATTATGAATAGAAAACTAAAATAGTAACTATCGGACAGACTAAAATTCGAGAAATAAATATGTTCTTCTTTTATACTAACTGATTTCGCAACACTGTTCCTGTTACCATACGTTCTTTAAATTTCATCTCTTTGCTGAAACCTATAAATCATTTACATATATTTATCCATATGCTAGGATTTTTTCAAGAATTTTGTGACATTTCCGTGTATTTTTTGCGCAATTTGCATTTGTACCATATGTCTTTATTTAACATATCGCACTTACGTTTTCTCTTCACGAATTAACTTTAATATGTTTAGCACATATACAAACGGGTATATGTTTTCATCTTGCCGCTATATGCAGGCATATATACATATATGTAATCTTAGCATTTCAAACAGTGAAAGTATATACGCTTGTAATCCCCCTTTTATACTACTGGCAACCTTACCAATAAAAAAATAGCTAGCGTTGATTTTTATTAATGTGACATGACTTTTTAACTAGTAATATATAGGGCTCAAATTTCTGATGCCGGCCTAGGTAAAAAATTTTCATTATGCTCTCTCCACCATCTGCTCATAATTTGCTGAGGTGCCTGCAAAAGAATTTCGGTTTCAAATAAACAATAAAAACGATAATGATGCTAATCTTTACGCTTGACTGCTTATTGTTAGCCACACATTTCCATGCAGCATATTACGTAAGTTGAGCTTTGATAATGAAATACTGTTTAACAATTTACCACCATCTGCCGTTCATTTCCATCGTTAAGAAATTGCCTATGATTAATGACCCTCACACTGCTCTCTCCACTAGCTCCCCTTGCTCCCTGCTCCCCGGAGAACGAAAAGCTCCGCCTATACTACTCACGTTCAGACAATTTTAGAAAAATAAGTCAGAATAATATGCCAATTTTTCTTTAATTTTCGAATGAGAAAAATGTTTAATACCAAAAATACCGGAAAATTCTAGTGAAAAAATACCTGATTTGATAGTGAAAAATACCGGATTTACTTACCGGAACCGGAGTTCCGGTTGCATCATGACCAGCACATTCGTTTCATGTAAGCTTAAAAAATATTAGTAACAATGGCGTCCGAAATAATGTTAACTGTTATAATTCTTCTGAAACATATTGCGAACAGCAAAATTTGAGTAATTATTTTTTGTAAGAAAGAGCAGTGTCGCTTGAATGCAAAGCAAAATAATTTTTGAAATGTAGAAAGATTTCGCATGGAATCCTTGAATGTATATTGAAGTTTTCAGCAAAAATGCACTAAATTCACCTTTGGCTCTCTAATAATATAAGTAGATAATTGAATTTCGTACCAACATTGCATGGCGACATGATTGCTGACTTTGAGTTTTAATGACCAATTTAGTTAGATACTTTCTTAAACAAGGCGTTGTCAAAAACGAATCGGAATTGATACTTTAAAAACGGTTCAGGTTAGGTCGACCTTTCATTTTACTCGATTTTTGGCCTTTGTGCCAAAACAAACAAGTTCACAGTACGAAAATTTCTACAAATGCGCAATTCCCAGGGATTTTTCTGTTTCACTGCATAAAAAGGACTAGAAGCTCAAAAATCTTACCGTATTCTAGAAACATCGATTAATCTGGCAAAAGCAAAGATCGGTATACTGTAGCCAGGTCTGTGCAACCCTGCTATTATCTATTAAGAAATTCTTGAAAATTGCTAACGAAACCTGCCAAATATTGTTAATTTAGAAATAGTTTTGCTGTTCGCAATATGATTCAGAAGAATTAACAGTTACCATTTCGGACGCCATTGTTCCTCAATATTTTTCTAGTTTACATCACACAAATGTGCTGGTCTAGTTACTATCGTTTGCATAGAAATATGAAACATATCCCATGTTGCTCACGTGCTGAGCAGTTTTTTTTCTTCAAGTTATTAACTGACTACGTATGCACAACTAAATTCGGCTCATGCTACATTTAAACGACGATTTCAGATGACGACCAATGCGGCAGTAACGTAATTGTTGATACGGGTTTCCTAAACACAGTCAATCGTCCGAATCTATTAACATATTACAACTCCATAGCTAACTTCGACTATTGCTGCAAAATGTGTAACATGTTCAATAACTGTGTAGCGTATCGTGAGGTTGTCATCAGACTTCCGTATTTGTTTTCGTCATTTTGCACTTTATTCAATTCGACAGAAGGTTGTGAATACAGACCAGTCAGCTCCCGTTCTTTTGTGTCGTTTTTTCTCGGATTCAAAAGTAAGCGTCAGTGTAAATCGGTTCAAAACCGATTGACCTCAAACATGCGACATCATTACTGATTTGACTATAATCAAAATTTTATTTCAATACAACGTATTTTTTGCAAATAAAACCGTTTTGTTCAAAAATATTAATAAAATAAGTGCATATTTTCTTCTATAATTGGTAGCATTTACATAACATAAAATTGGTGTCCGTTGTAATAAATTTATTAGATTTAACTGATAATAGTTTTTAAAATTTGTTCATTTTATTCTTGTTTTCAAACGAACGAAATATAGGAAACATTGAATCTCAAGCAAACAAATAAAACGAACGTTATCATCAACAAACGACTGGTGCAAATTGTTCAATTTTGGGGCAGCCTTCCTCGTTTTACAATTATTAAGAGTTCATTTTGATGTAGGAGTAAGATGTTTTTGTTTAAGCGTAAACACATTCAGAACTTAAACTCAAGTGAATTCCATAACTCGCTGGGTTTCGCGAACGCTGAATACTTTCCTGTTTCAAAATTGTGCCGCATGCTGACTTTTCTTTTTTCCAAGTCCTTCCAATTTAAAATTTCTCCTCGACAGTTCAAACATCCGCAGACAAATTTCTAACGAAAACCATCTGGATGAGACAGCAGAAATTCAACTACTACGCTAATGGCAAATTGGCCCATGTATAGAACAGGTCCGGAACACTAGTATCAGCATATTCCTAAGCCTAAGCTTAAGCCTAAGCGTATGGATGAGCCTATTTCTAAGCCTAAGCCTAAGCGTAAGCGTAAGCAAAAAATTAGTCTAAAGCTTAAACTGACTCTATTATAGCCCCTCCGGAAAACGATCCGACCCTGTTTTATACATGGGCCGGCGAATTTGTTGGAGTAACATCGCGACTTTGTCTGTAAAACCTACTATATCTGTCTTAACCCGAAACAAATTACTTTTAAAACCCTTTCTAGGATTTCATTTTACAGACAAAGATTAGCAACACAGCTTAAATCGTGTTTAAAAGCGATGCTAAAGTTGGACCCTATGATATAGTTGAAGGCGGACCGTTTTTCTGCCAGACTGCAATAGAGTCAGTTTCAGCTTTGAGTTGGTTTTTTCAGTTTAGGCTTAGACTTTATGCTGGGCATAATCATAAGGTTATTTTTGTGCTGAGGCTTAGGCTTAGGTTTAAGAGTATGTTTACGGATCACATGAATACTATAATCTCAAATGTTTACGTTTCAGATTCTTCTTATCAGTGTTCAACAACGACAAGTTCAGTTTGTAAGTTTTAATATACTTAACGCGAATAATAATCGATTATTCAGTGCCACCACTTTATGGTTAAAAGCGTTGGTTTTCGTTGCCGATATGTACTCTAAGGGCGGTTGGAAAATAAATCTGCTTAAAGCAAATGCGTCATTAATGAGCTATGACACTGCTCAAAACGGTTACTAACAGGGAAGCCGTAATGAAAAGGCTCCGAAATTACCCAATAATCCAATTTGCGAAGTTTGGGGCATCTGGATGGCTTCATAAAACATCTTGGCGGTTTCGCGGCATTTTTGTTGCCGACTAAGTACTGATCGTTTTAAACATACAACTGGACAGATACAAAACAACTTTGCGGTTTGTTTTCAAAGTTAAGTTGAAGAGAAAGGCTGCAGAAATCGTTTTGGTTGCAAAAATATCCCAATATTAAACTTTAAAGCGTACTTAAATTTTGAAAGTACATTCCTAAGTATAACCGTGTATTATCGCTCAAGCTATTGACACAAGACAAATAAATGTTTAATTCAGCGGATAATTGCAGTACCAAATAAATATTAGTAACGAAGGGCGGCGGAGCGTGGGTTAAAAATGAATAACAGTCCGTAACCGAATAACAAGGGGGGTACCCTCTGGAGAGGCCAAATAAATATCAGCCCCCCCTCTTTTTCGAGTCACTACAGTATGCAGAAGCGGTAAACCATGGAAGAACCAAGTTAAACATCAGTATGTTGTTGACTTTTATAAGGTATAAAAACAGAAAGACTCAATAGTTGGCTATGAAATGGCGTTGCCCATTCGTAGCGCGCTGGACTGATAATCTGTCGGCAATAAGTAACGGGATAGAAATGTCTTAAAAACCCCTCATTTTCAGCTGCAAGCCCTCAGTACTAAATAACAGTGGCACAACTATAGCTTACCCAACTCATAATCAAGGATAGTAACATTAGAAACTTGTGATAATGCGCCTACAGTTAAAAAAATGCTGTTCTTTGTTCATATAAAGTCTCGTAGTTCTATTTTACTTCAATGTTGAAGTGAACTGCCGGTTTGCAGATTGGATCAGGTTCGATTTCTTGCTTAACCCATTGTGTTTTATTGCTAGTTCCTAGACAGGTCCCGACAGTATATGACCGACTTAACTCGGATCAGACTTGCGTGTGCTAATCGCAGTAAATTAAGCAAATAATTGTTTTCGTAACTACGCATGATTAATATGTTTGCCAAACGTCAATAAAATACTTGTCATTGGCTCGGTTTCGCAAATCTTACTTAAATATTTTACTTTAAGGTATATTTTATTAAGTGCCACTGTCATAACAAAAACGCAATAGTTCTGGTTTATACTAAGAAGGCACCCTGACTCTACAATTTAAGTTAGACCAATGTTCGTATGCCATAGCTGGTAATCTGTAATACATCAATTTTAGCCAGCGACCTAGGCATGTACTTAACTTAAGTAAGCTTTTAAAAACGACAAACTGGTTAAGTAATTACTTAGCTCGTACTTAAGTACTAAGTCGTACTTAAGTATGGTTTCAGAAACCCAGCCAATAAGTCTGAAATCTTCAGAATTACTCAAATTGATGCAGTAGTAATAACACACTCGCTTTCTAGTACTTTAAAAATTGTTCTAAAAAATCTAAAGCTCATATACAGCATTCCCTGTTACCATACAGCTATGTGGGTTTCAATTAATTTTTGCAGTTTTCATCTACACTGCAAAAAATATTGAGTCAACTCCGACTCCGCCAGAGTCAAATTAGATTCACTGATCGACTCAATTGAATCGAATTTGACTCTGTCGGAGTCGAATTTCACTCATTTTGTGTAGTCCGGAAAAGCCTATTTCGGAGAGAGTCAATTTGACTCACCATATTTTGCAGTGTAGGTTAGTTAGTATTACGTGGGTCGGTGATTTTCAAGATGCATTTAAAATGCCTTATAACTGGTAAATTTTTATACCAATCTTTGTGCAAACCATCTAGTCATATTGGCAAAATCTATGGCAAACCTAAAAATTTATGATCCTGGAAAAATAGTTTGAATACGAACTATTAAGTATCCTCGCTGAGTAGTATCACTTAAACGTTTCCCCACTCGTGGAATCTATAAAGTTTAACCCGCTTTAGCTGTAAGAGCATGGCAAAAGTTTTGTTGATCCGAATATCAAATATTGCCCGTCCACATGTTTCTTTTGTTACAACATATGTCAATTTCTCGACCTATTTGTGCTTGAAGCAACAACGACAAGCAGTTTAACAACATCGGTTTTGTCAGTAACAACAACAACAACGACAACAACAACAACAACAACAACAACAACAACGACAGCAACAACAAAAACAACAACGAATCCCAGTCAAACTCCATCTTCAACCATACCAACTGCTGTTGTCCCAGTTAGTGCCTCCACAACAGAAATAACATTAACATCATCGACAACTTCCACAACCACTAGTTCAATTGCTACAACAAGCGATATGGATAGCGAGACCACCACTACTGATTATGCTTACGAAACGTTCGAAAATTCAACTGAGCGAGGTATTTTTGCTCTCCGGTATCATTTCCAATGTTTAAAGTTGTATGTTATTTAACGGTTCCGGTTATATATTCATCGCCAATCTATTATTAACCCTTTCTCACATGAATATGTTCTATTTCCCCTGAGACCTAGTTATAATGCTAGGATTCGAACTCCAGTGACTGGAGTGGGAGGCGTATACCATCACCACTCAGCTATAGGAGCTTGACGCTCGAGCCCGAAGGGGCTCTCACATCTTGTGGTGATTTAGTACTATGTATACGTGTTGCAATTGTTAAACACTGTGCGATATATACTATTTAACGTATATACACTGCGCTGAGTTTTATGCTTAGAATTTTTCAAAACTTTGATGTACCTGAGAAATTGGAATAAAGTGCGGTCAGATAGAAACTTTTAAATTACGAAATAAGTTAGTAAAACCCTAGGGTCTTTTCGGTTATGAAATTTACACCATTGAACTCAGTTCTGCAATCTGCATGGAATGATATATAATTTGTTCAACTTTTTGACAAAAATTTGTTTGGGTCCGAAGGGTGGGACCTTGAGTATTAAAAATACTAAACAGATATTATTTGAAACATTAACATTTGGTGTTCTCAACACATTCCTTTGGAAAGCTGGACCCCGGTCCAGACCATTTTCCTGCGGGGCTGTAATATAGTCAGCTTATGCTTTATACTAACTATTTTGCGTAGGCTTATGCTTAGGCTTAGGCTTAGGCTTAGAAATACGCTCACCTTTACCCTTAGGCTTGGGCTTAGGCATAGGCTAAGGAATATGCTTATACTACTGTTCCGGCTATGTTATATACATGGGTTGTTACGCGTAATAGTTGATAGTAGCATGTTTTTTAATATTATAACTGGAGTACAAACTATGTTTCCCCATGCAACAGCGAATATTTGCCGTTTCCCTGTGTGTAACACTTGCTCCTTAAACGATTTGAACGGGTTAAAAATGTTGATCGAGAATCATAGGGACACGGTAGTGTCACTATTATATGTTTCTTCCAAAAGTGTTCACGTCTCTTTTATGTTTCTATCAAAAGTCTATTATTTCTACTATTATATATACAAACGTATGTCATTCAAGATCATGGTAACTGGTGTTCATTCGCTATATTTAAAGAAAATTTGTCGAAGTATTAAACGTAAACGTTTTCATAAGATCGGAACCGCAAAATTTCGCATTGGTATTTGGATTAAAATCTTGTCGCAAGGTGTTCTACAGAATCGTAGATTGTAACAATCCAATTTTTTATGTGCTACATAAGTTATCTCAACCATATACGTTAAGCTATTTATTTAACGAAAATACTATTGTTTAGTACGTATATATGCGAAACATGTTGAGTGGACAATTACGAAAAACATTGGCTTATGTGATTACAAATTAGTAATAACATAGCTAGTTTTGGTGAAGGTACGGTAGGTAGATCGACCCCCCTAGAAACTGTAAGATTATGTGATTTTCCGACGTATTTGAGGCAGCTGATTTCAAATCTGCAATTTATATTCGTGCAGGCCCGAGTTTCAGCCTTTTTACATGTAGCATATACAATGTAAACACAAACACCGGTCAAGTGCACCTGTGGCTGAGTGGTATGATGTTCACATACCACGGTGTTTTTTCAGCTTTTGGGTCGCGGGTTCAAGTCCTACTGGGGGAACTATAAATTGAAATTTTATGTGTATTTTTATGTGATTTTCCGACGTATTTGAGGCAGCTGATTTCAAATCTGTTATTTATATTCTTGCAGGCCCACTGGTTAATCATAGGGACACGGTAGTGTCACTATTATATGTTTCTTCCAAAAGTGTTCACGTCTCTCTTATGTTTCTTTCAAAAGTCTATTATTTCTACTATTCTGTTTTGGTGGTATTTATATACAAACGTATGTCATTCAAGATCATGGCAACCGGTGTTCATGCGCTATATTTAAATAAAAAATTGTCGAAGTATTAAACGTAAACTTTTTCATAAGAATCGGAAGCGCAAAGTTTCGCCTTCGTATTTGGATTCAAATCTTGTCGCAAGGTGTTCTACAGAATCGTAGATTGTAACAATCCAATTTTTTATGTGCTACATAAGTTTTCTCAACCATATACGTTAAGCTATTTATTTAACGAAAATACTATTGTTTAGTAAGTATATATGCGAAACATGTTAAGTGGACAATTACGAAAAACATTAGCTTATATATGATTACAAATTAGTAACATAGCTAGTTTTATGTGTATTTTTTTGCCAAGGCGCGTTTTTGAAAACGTAGACGTAACCTCAAGTTGTCGAAAACTGTTTATTTTCTATCTAGAACCTTATGGCTGCAAAGCTTTCCATTCAAAGTGGTAAACCCATAAAGTATGTATTATTGGTAGCACCAAGTTGAGCACTGAAATGTCCAAAACTCGGTTTAGAATATTTGAAGAAATTTTGACGTGCAAAATTAACACCATTAATTTAATAAGGTTCCCAAAGCAAGCAGCCTCTTTCAAAAACGTGACGCTCGAACACAGCGGGCTCTCATTATGGTATGAACCGGCCCGGATTTTTTAGGCCCACGCCCGGCCGCTTTAGTGTTTCGTTTTCGAAAAGAAAACAAGAATAAGTTACAAAGCAAACCTTAAAGTTGCGGATTCGCAGTTTTGACCGGGGATGGAATTTCATTAGAATTTCTTGTACAATTAAGAGGAAACGAACAAAAGTGTGTTTCAAGCAATTTTCCACGTCCGCATGTTGATGCAAATGCGTATTCAGCATGTTTCACAAAATATTTGTTGCAGCATATTTTTAAATGCTGCGCATTCCAATAATATGTTTAACGCAATTCATGTGTGCAATACAAAATTGAAAGTATCGGAATCAGTATTCTTCCAAAATACCGATTACAATACCGATACCGATGTATAGGTTCTACACTACTATGCAGCATAAAATCAGTTTTTACTAGAGCAAATACTTATCAATTGTATTGATTTTCTATTTGAATTCAAACAATTTATATGAATTAAAATATATTAGCATTATAAATTGAGCGAGTTACCTAATAAATAAAAATGAAATTTGGAAAGCGCGACTTTTGTGATTGTGAAAATGTAGTTTTTAATTTTCATGGAAATATAGATTAACAGTTCTAAAACAATTATAACGTGAGTATATATGACTTTAAATTTGAATATTTTCGCACTTG
Source organism: Enoplolaimus lenunculus (assembly GCA_030248215.1). Classification (NCBI taxonomy): domain Eukaryota; kingdom Metazoa; phylum Nematoda; class Enoplea; order Enoplida; family Thoracostomopsidae; genus Enoplolaimus; species Enoplolaimus lenunculus. The sequence goes on along the minus strand of JASANG010003076.1, from coordinate 80,726 downwards.
AGGTAAATTTACATCAAATTTCTTCCTAAAGCTTAGTTACTAGAATGAAAAGTGCCCCGATGTGGCCATAGAGAACTATATGTTTCAGGTAGTAAGATTTTAGTTCAATACCGCTAGTATTACAATTTCCATGCATGCGTATAAAGTTTTAAAACTAGATTAATTTGATGATAATCAGCGTCCTCCCGAAACACGACACAACAATACTATAGAATTAATAAAAGTTAAATCATTGAGTTTGATTGACACGTTTTTAATATTGGGTCACCAGCATTTTACGCTTAATTTCTGCTTATATACTCTTTTTAAAACCCAAAAATTTTTCTGCACATATTCGAAACTTCAGTTTACTAAGTGCAAGAAACTAACGTCACGAGTGTGTACTCAAATGTTTTACATCAACCATAATTCGTCATTTATATTCTAGTATTTACTTCTTGTTTTAATATTTCGAAACAGTGGATCACATGTCTATTTGGCCGCTGTCAGAGAAAGTTGCGGATATGTTTCCGTTACGCAGTCAATCAAACTCAATGATTTAACTTTTATTAATTCTATAGTATTGTTGTGTCGTGTTTCGGGAGGACGCTGATTATCATCAAATTAATCTAGTTTTAAAACTTTATACGCATGCATGGAAATTGTAATACTAGCGGTATTGAACTAAAATCTTACTACCTGAAACATATAGTTCTCTATGGCCACATCGGGGCACTTTTCATTCTAGTATTTAATTGTTTCAGATAGCGTTGCGGTGCACGAAAAAGTTGAAGAATTAGTTTTTACGGGTTCGAATGGTAACATTCAATTGCCACCAGTTGGATCAGGTTTGGTCAAAAACGTTGACTTGTTACCTAAATTAATACAATTGCCCAAGTCAATATCGATTCAAGAAGACGACGTGCCTATTCGTTAGTTTTTCGCTTTTTATTGCACTTAAATTGTTGTTGTTTTTGTTGTTATTTTTGTTGTTTTAGTTTTATTGCTGTTGCTATTTTGGTTGTAAAATAGTGTTGTTTGAAGAGCTTACATTCAGAGAGGTCCAGAATGATGCCGTCTACTGTAAGAAATTCGGAAACGGCCAGGGATGCCGTGCAAAACAAATTCGCAGTCCAGTCAATGATAGCGGCGCAAATGTCTTGGTAATGTGCTCGACAATTGTTTACTTCTTCGTAATTTTCACTCTTCGCAGACATACCCAGTTTTATAGTCTGTTAAGGTCTTAACGTCACAGCCGTCTGTATAAATTTGCTAGACTGATATTATTCGAGAATTTCTTAGCCACGTGATACTTTTAAGGCCGTCCTGTTTATTGTTATGACTGCAAAAGCTTAAGCTTAGACTTTATATTTTTCTTTGCTTAGGCTTAGGATCATGGTTAACCTACAATTACGGCCCTAAAATTAACATTGGCCAAACATTTGAGATCGCTCTGTCTAACGTTGCCACTGAGATTGGGACTTGAGCGTGTTGTTGATATTAAAATTTGCCCACTGTAGCAGTTCTGTCAGCAGCTTTGTTTCCAAAGGACCACCACTGCCTTGGTGTCCAACGGAAATGTACGTCAGCGAGTTGTTTTAGTAAGATTCCTTTGATGCTGTTATAACTCCGTAATCGGACTTCCACCATAATGAAATGACGGCGATTTTCAAATCGGCAATTGCTGTCAGACTGATCCGTGGCTGGTTGTGCTTTGAGTTGTCGTGTCAGTGTGCGGCCACCTGACATCGATTTTGCTTATTCGCGAATCCAAGTGCATCCAGAACGAAAGTTGTTTGAGTGGATTGTTGTCTGGCAATTTGACAGGTTTCCATTGCTGATCTTGTAGCAATGATTCTCAATTGCGTTGAATCTGGGTATGTTGGATACTGCTTGTACCGGCGCTGGCGGCAGCGGTTGGTCAAAATACTCGTTCAACGTTTGTGATTGAAATTTAGCGTTTACTTACGATCACCAGTTGGTTATGGTCATAATTCGTTCGTCCACCAAATAAAAATTTATAGGTTTCAAGCCGTGTTGATTTCAACGAAATGCCCAGTCTTTCGTAAGTCCGTAGCCAGTCTGTCCTACTAGTTTGAGGAAGGTATAAATTTCAGATGGTACGTGTGACAAAAGCGACACGTTCTCTGACGTAAAATAATAGAAAGGACCACAGTATTAAACTAAGATAAAATAAAGTAATAAAGTGTCAGCACATCAAACGAAATTATGACATTTTGTTGCTCATTCAATGCAAAACACACTGTGTTGCCATGTTTCAAAAAAAGTCAAACCCGGTAAACGAATATCTGAAATTCAAATTGAAGTAGTACACTGCAAAAAATGGTGAGTCAAATTGATTCTCTCCGAAATAGGCTTTTCTTGACTACACAAACTGAATCAAAGTTCAACCAGAGACAAATTCGACTCAATTTGACTCTGGCGGAGTCAAATTTGGGCTCAGTTTGTGTAGTCAGGAAAAGCCCATTTCGGAGAGAGTCAATTTGACTCTTCGTTTCTTGCAGTGTATTTGCAACCTTAATACTACAATTTATGCTAATAAATCTAACATGTTTAAATTTTTTTAATCTCTAGACTACTGCGAGGTTGCAGAAATTGAAAACGGAGTTATAATCATTTCATCAAACGATAATAAACTAGTGAATAACGACCAGCATACTTTCGTACGTCAATATGAAAAGCTTACAGTTAAATGTGATGATGGCAGTGAGGTCGCTGGCACGCCAAGCGTTTACTGCTCTGCAGACGGAACATTTAATCCTGCTGTACCTAAATGTGGTAGGTTGTTGCGAAGTTTTACGACGACAAATCTATTTATCAATACGTTTCCATATAAATATATGTTTAATCATACAGAAGTTACTATTAGAAACCTAGAACCCTTTGCTATATATAAATATTGGTCCATGTATAGAACAGGGCCGGATTGTTTTCCTGAGGGGCTATAATAGAGTCAAGCTTTATACTATTTTTTGCCTAGGTTTAGGTTTAGGCTTAGGAATAGCCTCATCCATACGCTTAGGCTTAAACTTAGGCTTAGAAATATGCTTATACTACTGTTCCGGCCCTGTTCTATACATGGACCTAAATATTTATTAAGATTAGCCAAAGAAAAGCGTAGAACATCTGCTCGCGAGCGTATGATACTGAACAATGCAACTACGTAATATGCATAAATAAAACAATTAAGGCAAGTAAAGCCAGCGATACTGGTACTTTTAATATCACTGATTCCAGTCCCGCAGCCAAGCGAGAGCCATGGGGGGCTCAGCCACCCTCGAAAACTTTTCGCCCCCCCCCTAGAAAATTTTCAATCTTGCTTGTAAGTCATTGAAAACCCTTGAATGCCACTCCTGAAAAAATTTTTTGTGCACCCTAGCAAGGTTAGCTGGCTACGGGCCTGGCTGATTCTCTGACCATTTGTATTTCAATACAAGATTGCCGGCCACAAAAGCATTCTTTAGACGGGTTTCCTTGTTCTATATCTTTTGGTTCTACGAGAACTTTTTATTGAACGTGTCAGACACGAAATTTTTAACCGAATTTAATAGTTGGTACTAAAAATGCTCTATAATGGTTTAAATTTGTTAAGTTTGGATTCTGGCATGCAACATGTTTTAAAGCTGATCAACGTTTATGGCAAATATACACTTTCCTGCCGTTCTACAAAATCCACACCGTTCCAGATATAAAACCGATTGCTTTTGTTTGTGATGAAATTTATAAAGTTCGGGATTTTGTTACTTTAATAGCGCATATCCATCGCTAGAAATTCTTTGGGTTTAGGCTTACGTTTAGGCTAACGCTTTAGGTTTAGGATTAGCAAACTTTTGGTTTAGGCTTAAGTTCAGGATAGGGCAAGGCTGCGGTTTAGGCTCAGTTTTAGAAATATGGTTTTGCGCGTAGGATCTGGCTTAGGCTTAGATATAGACTCTGGCGGTTTCTTAGCCTTAGGTTTAGACTTAGGCTTAGGCTTATGTTTGATTTTCAAGAGCAGGCTTTGGTTTTAATATAAATTAGATCTCAAATTACCCCTGGGCTGAGAATTTTAGGATTAGGCTTAGGATTAGAATCAGGCTTAGGCATAGGCTTGGATTCAGGCATAGGCTTTGACCATGGCGTCATCATTTTAATCCTCCCCCGCCACCACAATTGCCAACATCTCATTTGTAACAATATCCCAAATTTTCACCTGCTCCCATATTCAAGTGTCGAGGTTAGCACCCTAATGCTCGTTCTAGGATGGCCTCGACCTTTTAAGCAGCTTCACTCGATTGACCCGACGAATGTTTTAGACATTTGTGAAATCAAACCAAATACCGGTCATTTCAAAACCTTCTGAGGCTCTATTTTTTGGGCGTAATTAACCATTTGATATTGTATACATTGTAAGCATGGTGCCGGAAGACGGGCGAGTCTCGGTGAAACATAAAGGGCCAACTTGGATAACATGGAGCATAATTTAATTTTATGCTGTGCGCGGTTATGGTAATCTACACGGAGACCTCTCGAGACATTGTCTCGGCCCCGCGATATTCTACTGTTCTAAATCCCACGTGCGATCACTTTCTGAAATTTAGCAATCTCTCAACTGAAACTGTCAAAATCGCACCGTCGCCTATATTCGAAAATTCCAAAACCTCCAAATACTACCTTCGGCCATACTTTGAAATCCTGAAATCGTTCCGTATCCTGAAATGCCCAACGCTTACCTTATCCCGGAATTCCAAAATTCTAGCTGCTATCTCAAATTCTTTTTATGGGACGGTGAGATTTTGGGACGGCAGCGAGGCAAACGTTACAATAGTGCGAATAATTGACGAAAAAAGTAATCTTTGCATAGCTCATGGGCAACAAGTACACTCAAAAAATATTTCTGATATTTAAGAAAAATATTTTACATTTAAGACATATGATTAGCAAGGTGCACTTGAAAAGTATTTCTGTTATTTCAGAAAAGTTTTCAAAAAAGTTTTGAAATAAAGTCTGAAAATTAACGTTTTCGTGTTATTTCTAGAAAAATTGTGTTAAATATCAGAAAAACTTTTCAGATTTGCCACAGAAAATACATTTCTGAAAAATTTCAGAAACATTTTTTGTGTGTATTTTCAAGTGTTGCGGTATTTTAAGCGATATTGTATCGTACTGTAGTGACCCGAATAAGAGGAGGGTAATAAGAGGGGGTCCACATTTTGAGTTCCAATCAATATTAGTTCGTATCCCTAATAAGAGCCGTAACCGGATAGAGTCCTTAAACCCTAATTAGAGCCCATAAATGTCAATTATCCCTAATTGTACCGCATAAATGACTCCAGGAGTAAATAAAATTAAGTTCGAAACTTTAAAGCATAGATGTGAAAGTACATTCTTAAGTATAACCCTGCGGTATCGTTCGAGCTCTTGACACAAAACAAAGAAACGTTTCATTCAACGGATAATTGCAGTACCGGATATATATTAGTAACGAAGGGCGGCGGAACGTGGGTTAAAAACGAATAACAGTCTGTAATCGAATAACAAGGGGGTACTCTCTGGAGAGGCCAAATAAATATCGGTTCCCCCTCTTATTCGGGTCACTACAGTATTTGAAGCTTTTGCAGTATCAGCTCAACTCAACGCTAATATACTGCTCTACTGCTGTATCTGTACTTGGTGGCAAAATGCGTTTGCGTAGCAAACAGTTTATAATTAAATTCACAAAACAGATTAACTGTTGCCGAAGTAATTGCTCAATTACCAAATTTAATGAAAGTTCAAGACCAAACCCGGCAAAATTGAGAAAATTTTGAGATGCTAAAGCCAAAACTTGTTTAATTATAATAACAATTGTTATTTTTGTTGAATTTCAGAATTTCAATTTCCAAAAGAGGTATGCCGTTAATTACAGACGTGAATTTATTCAATATAAAAGTGTATCGAAGATACAAAAATAAAAATTGAACTGTATGTTCAGTCTGGAATGCGTTTTACTGCTGAAACAACAATAATTGTTAACCCCTTTCCGCATTTAGAATGAATTTTTACATTCGAAATTAAAAATGGGGTTGATGCGGTGGGACGCGTTTAGCATCGCCCCTCAGAAATTGATATTTCAAATTATTTTATATACATATAATTTCAAGTTAGAAATACATTCGGCTCAGGTATGTCATTATAAAAGTTATCGGTTCTGTTCCGGTACGTTTTTAAGTTTACAAGATATATTTAGTTCTTTGTACTCAAAAAGATTTCCGTCAAAATATTTCGTTGTTATCAGATGTTTAGTCAAAAAATTAGTATAATGATGCCAGTGTTTATTCGAGGTGCAAAATTTCATACTTTTCAATTTCCGGCCCATGTACAGAACAGGGCCGGAACAGTAGTATAAGCATATTCCTAAGCCTAAGCCTAAATGTAAGCATGAGCGTATTCCTAAGCCTAAGTCTAAGCAAAAAATTTAGTCTAAAGCTTAAACTGACTGTTACAGCCCGTCCTAAAAAGGGCCGGCCCAGTTCTATACATGGGAACACTTTATTAACCCTCAATGGCCCGACAGTCTACATATGTAGACATAACCAGTTCGACAATTGATTGTTCGGCAGGTGCTATAGTTAAGAATCTATTGTTTAATTTCCATCGATAATTATTCTGTTATAGTAGTATAAAAAACTTATAGCATTGTGGGAACAAAAGTTTGCTGTACAGTGAGTCATATACCTATATAACCCGACCGTCTACATATGTAGACAGATGTTGATTTGATCATAGTTTGAGTTTTGACAAGAATTGGAACGTTTTGTTCTTACACACGGTTTTGTATGGTGAGGTAAAGTCAGGGAAATGTCAGGTTTGCATAAATTATCTTTGACTGAGGTCGTACGACGTGTATTAGAACCAAGTGATTCAGAGACAGAAGATGACAAACCGGACGACAATAATTCAAATGACGACTCAGAATTAGTTGAGTTAGGTCAATGCAGTAGTGAAGAGGCTGCTATTTATGAGCAAGATAGTGATGGTGAATTACAAAAACAATCGGACGCATCTAGTAGTGAGTTGAGCGATATGGACGAGACTTCTAGTGGAAGTAATGTGTTTTTGTCAGCGACGGGTGTTGAGTGGCATTCTACAACACCGCCTGTCCGTGTGTTAGCTAGAAATATAATTCGCTTTCGCGAAGGCACTGCAGTAAACCCTACAACAGAGTCACAAGCATTTTATCTTTATATAAACGGGCCCATTTTACATACAATTCAGCGACTACTAGTAGGCGACTGCGGGCGCGAATTTTTCAACGCTACCAATGTGCGAGCTGAAAGCTTGGCTTGGGGTGGTAAGAGCTGGTGCAGATCGCGATAACATGTCTCCAGTGGCTTCACTATTCACCAAAAACGACAGCAGGCCCTTTTACCGCTGCGCGTGTCAAAAAACAGAATGAAACAGTTGCTGGAAAATGTAACATTCGACAACAAACTGACGCCGGGAGGAAAAAAGTGACAAAATGGCTGCTATACAGATGTTGGGACCTATTCAGCCAACTTACGTTATTATATACCGTCGAATCACTTACAGTAGATGAACAGCTCTACGGGATGAGGATATCGGGGCGAGCGTACATCCGGCGAAACCTGCTAAGTACCGTACAACGCATTCATTGTCATGAAACTGAACAGATATCAAAAGTCACGCAATGTTTTCATGAAAAAAGTAGCCGAACAACTAGCGCAAGACAATATGACCAAACGTTACAGTAGTGAAAAAATTTACGCAAAATCAAAGGATTCATTTATGGCTTACGGGCTGCTCAAAAGCGAAACGAACCTTCTACATCTGGTAAACCGACCAAATGTCAGGTCAAAGTTGTCGCAAATCTACGAGATTGAGCTGTCGTCATGTGGAAAACGAGTGTGCAAGGACCACATGAATCGCACCATAACGTGCAACGACTGGCTTAACTGGAACGGGAGTGGGAGGGGACGGGGAGCGGGTGGAACTCCGCCAGAACACTAGTTCTGACTGCTCAAGCCAGAAAGGAGGAGAGCCCCTGAGATAAGCCAAAACTAACGCTAGTGTGTGTTACATATGAGAGGGCGATAAGGTGAAAATTTGGGGGGGGGTTAGGCACACTTATTTCTTGGACAAATGAGAAAATAATGTAAAACCGCTGAACACAGATTTCGAGCACTTAATCAGTGTAAATTCTTTACTGCTTGGCGTAGTAAAACTGTGGCTTATACTGAATCTGAATAAACGCGTTGGTCTAAAATTATGCCATTGCTGTTTTAGTCCATGTTACTTTAAGAGGCGTCCAGGTTTCTGTTGGGTCCATGAAAGAGTAGGTTTAGATTCCAGATTACATCGTTTCGCTTAGGCTTAGGCTTAGTCTTAGGCTTAGGCTTAGGTTTAGGAACACATTTTTCCAACGCTCAGACTTAGGCTTAGGAATACGCTTAATCTAATGTTATGCGGCTTACAGTAACATTGGCCGCTGTTTTTGTGTTGCAGTATTTGAAAACATAATTTCCGTTCACTTCAGGAACCAATCAGATTGTTTGAGTATTTATATACTGCGTCCGGGTTATGTTTCAAAAACCGTACTCGCCAGTAGTGACTGCAGTACTGAAAAGCGTTCAAGTTCTCGGTTGTACATGGTTGGTTGCAGTGTTATCGTGTTGCTTTATCAGCTTTATCCTTTTAAGGTAAATAGATTGAACATTGTAATTCAAAAATTCGCTCTGGTATGCACGACATATCACCGCTCGACAGAGATATAACATAAGAGATTGCGTGACCAGTGGTCCATAAGGAATTTCACGCAGGTTGCGACTTTGTTGCTAATCATAGCCCATGTAAAGATCAGAGGCGGAACGTTTTTCTGTGAGACTAGAAAAGACTAAGCTTAAGTTTTAGACTAATATTTTTTGCTTTGCTCAGGCTTAGGCTTAAGAATATGCTCATTCTTATGCTTAGGCTTAGGCTTCGGCTTACGCTTAGGAATATGCTTATAATACTGTGTTCTTTACATTGACCCTAATCATCAAACACTTGATGTATTTCTAAGCTATTCAGTTCTAAACATTAGCTCGCTGAAAAGTAGAAATTGTATCGGTATGCCAGGTGTCTAACCCTAACCAAGATTACGAAATACACAAGTGCCGAATTTCGTCATTTTGTGTTAGCGTTCAAAGCAAACCATTTATAGTGACACGAAAGCAAAGGTGGGCAAGCTAAGCTAGCGGTGTACGATTTGAATTATGAGTGAACCGAAGCCGAAAATTAAAAAGCGCGGATTTTGTCAAATCGTCTGTATTACTTGGTTCGTATGTTCCCGTAACAAAAATGTATTTATCTTTATAAAAAACGAATAGCACAAAACATGCGAACTCCAGCTAGCTAGCTCACCCGATCTTTTTATGCACCATTCACAATAATTTCACATTTCGGCCACAAAATTTACCGTGTAATAAGTCGGTTTTGGCACAAAATTTTCCGGTGTCAACGTTGATTTTAAAATTTAAAATTTTGCAGGTATTGGTTGGTGTTTGCCGTTATTAACTCTGATATATGAACGAGCACCATGGATATGTCTTGAGTTCCTTTGTCAACTACTTTATTTTACGCAGTCGCGGACGCAGTCGAAGCTTTTGTGCCAAATACATCAGTTTTACTGCAACACAAATTGTGTACAAAAAGTGTAACATTCGTTATGAACGCAAATTTTTGCTAAACTTCACAGCTATACTCATTTATTCTTTAATTTTAGATCGTTTTCAACTGAAAGAGTGATACATATGGGCCAGGAATTATCGCTACTTCTGGCACACACTGTCATATTGTTAGCAGTTGATCCAAGGGTCAGTGAACATCATGTATTTTACGTTTGAAAGTAACAAAATTATGCCAATAAAACACTAGGTGAATAATTACAGCTATGTCGTGAATTGTTAATTTTTAAAATTAGGGCCAATGTTACTTTAAGTGGCGTAACAGTAGATTAAACGTATTCCTAAACCTAAGCCTATTAGGCTAAGCGTGGCAAAAATGAGTTCCTAAGCCTAAGCCTAAGCCTAAGCTTAAGCAAAACAAATGTAATCTAGAATCTAAACATACTTTTTTATAGACCAACCCGAAACCTGGACGCCCCAGTATAAGAATAATGTTCAAACACTGCGAAATTAAAATTTCATTTTGTAGTTATGATTATTTTGGTTGGTGTGACAACTGCAAATAATACATACATAAATAATAACCCAATAAACACGTTAGCCATTTTTGTGCCTGATGTCAGAAAATATGATCGTTTTCACTGAAAGTCGTTGCAGACCTTACGCCAGACGAACCATTTTTAGTCAGTGTCTTCTCATATAATTTGAAAGCGTCTCAATATAAAAAGCTAACGTTTATCATTTTGTAGAAACCCGATATTACTTGCGCAATTGCTGGTATAGCAATCCAGTTTGCGTTTATATCAAACGCCGCTTTCATGATGTGTGAATCGCTTAATTCGTTATTAATCCTGTGTGAAGTTTCGTCCACAAAGCATTTATTGTCAAGAAAGCACTTTATTGCTGTATCGCTAGGTACGAAGCGCAGTGATTGTTCAATAGCATTGCAATTGAAATCGTACAGTTTGCACGTATCAGTCAAAACGCTGGATAAGTAGTAATAGTTGTAGCACGGTTTTGCGTTCTTCCGAGATATGAACACACACTGCTGCGATGCGTCAAGGTTGCGGCTCGAGCCGAACGTAGTGAGGCGAGCACGGCTCTTAACCCCTTCTCACATTGAGTTGCCTGTAGGCAACTCAGCGCAGTGTATATACGTTAAATAGCATATAGCGCACCGTGTTTTACAATTGCAACACGTATACATAGTACTAAATCACCACAAGACGTGAGAGCCCCCTCGGGCTCGAGCGTCAAGCTCCTATACCTGAGTGGTGATGGTATACGCCTCCCACTCCAGTCACTGGAGTTCGAATCCTAGCATAAAAGTAGGTCTCAGGGGAAATAGAAAATATTCATGTGAGAAAGGGTTAACTATATCAGCCGTGGTACAATTCTTGTTACAGATGAAAACGTGTCTAGTTTATGGTCGTTGTGAGGAAAACGACGTTTAAATTTTATAATTCAACCGCTGACCATAGGAAAAGTGTACCTACAAAAGGGAAAAATTTAGCGAAAATACTGATGCTTTAACAGTGATATATGGTTTTTAAGCTAAATTTTAAAGTGTTTTCGAGTCGACAAAAGTGTCTTTAGTGTTTGTAACAACTTTGCTTTCAAAGTTAAACATTTTTCAATATAATTTTAATAGTTTGATAACAGGTGTGTGCTATTTGAGGCCGAGTATTTTCCATACTAACATTGGCCCTAACATTTATAAAAACATGCCTTATTGAACATTTAGTTTGTAATTAGTTCAGCTGTACGATTAAGGGTTGCGCTATACTTTTTTGACGTGCGGCACCATTCGGCGCCGTCCGTCACCCGCACGGTACCGTAAGGCGCCAACTGTCACGCGTACGGCGCCGTCTGTCACCCGTACGGCGCCGTCTGTCACCCGTACGGCGCCGTCTGTCACGCGTACGGCGCCGTCTGTCACCCGTACGGCGCCGTCTGTCACCCGTATGGCGCCGACCGTCAGCGTGCAGTATCGTACGCAAATAACTCAACTACGATAACATATGGTGACGGACGGCGCCGTACGGATGACAGACGGTGACGGACAGTGCCAGACGTCAAGTATAGCGCAACCCAAAAAAGCAAATGAAGAATAAAATATAGTCAAGTATCTTTATTGCTTGTAGACCAAATTGTAAAACAGGAACGTTTCAGGTTGTGGAACACTTGCATCTGGCTTGACCGCTGCATTCGGCTTGGAACAATACAAGTCAGATTTTTCGTAAGTCTGAATTAGGTTTTTACTGTTAGAAATATGCGTTTCAAAACAGGTTAACATAAGTTTTTAAGACCAGTCACACATCAAAATTTCATACCTGGCCAAACAAACTTAATTAAGGTTAACTATCAACAATTCAAGAACCGTACATTATGTGTGATTTGAATTTCATGATTCCCCAATAAATGTCGTTATTGCATAGTGCATACGACAAAACTAGCGCCTACGCTTAGCTTTATCATTCTTAGACACAATCCAACGATGACATATTATAGTAACTTAAAATCGTGCAAACGTTTTCTGTTTTTTAAGCTTAAACTTAAAATGACCCACTCCCCAAAGTCTATGGATTAAATTTTGTATCCAAAATATCGGTTTTCAATAAATTGATTGGGCTTTATGATGGTTATAATATACTGTATTGACCCGAATAAAAGGGGGTTCCCCATTTTGAGTGCCAATCAATAGGAGTCCGTATACGCAGAATTTGAACGATAAACGGAATTGTCCAAAGCCAACAGTTACAGGTTCATGCGCATCTACTCTCTAAAAGCTTAAACTAACTTTGTTTAAGCTTATGCTAATCCACCAGTATTAAACTAACTTTTTAGATTAACTAAACCAACAGGTAGGTTTACGCTTAAACTCAACTAAAATCTTACATATTTTCAGTTTAAGCTAAACTTATTGGCCTCTTAGATACGCGGCTGCACTTGTTGCTTAATCTAAATATAAGTTTAAGTACTTAATCTCGTGTTAAAGATAAAAACAAGTTAGTTTAAGTAAAATTTAAAATTCTAGTCTAGTTAGTCCGTCCAGCGATTTAAGGTTTATTTTAACTGATATTCAAGCTTAGTTAAGCTATAATTTAAGTTTAAGTTTTTAGACAGTAATAGTGACAGCTTCAAATTTAGATTAGTTGTTCAAATGTATCATTATGATGGCCCATGTTAACTATAGATGTTTGCCCGTTCGGCATTTCCCAGAGTGTCACAGTCTCCCAGCATCCTACTCTGATTTTCTTAGTCTTCCAGTGTTCCAGATTTCCAGTCTTACAGCGTCCTAGTCTCCCACTGTCCCGGTCTCCAAGTGCCCGGTCTCCCAGTGTCCGTAGTCTTCCAGTCTGTGTAGCCGAAAGGGGTCTTTTCCGTTATCCCTCAGTCCTGGTTAGCCCAAAATTGTTCGATTTTAAAATTTTTTGCATATTTAATCTTCTCATGACCTCCTCTAATCATCGTTACGATAAGCGAGAGTGAAAATTATTTTACTAAACACTTCGTGGAAGCTGTGCCAGTTCAACCCTAAAAATGCCGGCGTTTCTATCAAAACGGTTTGATGCGTCAGATTAATTAGAAACATTAGTTTGACGTAGGTTTCTGGAACCAGTTGTCATTTACGGCGCCGACTGTTACTTAGCGGTTTTAATTTGAGGTGCTGGATCAACTATGGATCCAGAGCGGTATCTATTGGCAGCATTGTTCCTGTAGGCATGTTATACGTCGTATCTCTTTGCGTGTGTGAATCTGCTGTGATGATGTGTTGTTCAACAAACTTGCCGGCCGCCGATATATCGTTGAAGACATCCGCTCTGTAACTTTTGTGCTGGATAAATATTAACAGAAATACTATAATCAAATGAAGATGATTTTTTAAAAATTTAAATTTTTTTCAAATTTTAAATTTTTAAAAAATCAAATGAAGATGATTTTTTAAAAATTTAAAATTTTTTCAAATTTTAAATTTTTAAAAAATCAAATGAAGATGATTTTTTAAAAATTTAGATTTTTTTCAAATTTTAAATTTTTAAAAAATCAAATGAAGATGATTTTTTAAAAATTTAAATTTTTTTCAAATTTTAAATTTTTAAAAAATCAAATGAAGATGATTTTTTAAAAATTTAAAATTTGAAAAAAATTTAAATTTTTAAAAAATATTAAAAAAAATTATTCATTTTCTTTAATTGTTTTAACGCGACGATTCTCGAAAGTTTGACGCGACAAATTTTACAGTGTTTAACGGTGGAACCATGGCCATAACCTGTGCCATCCATTATTTAACAGTCCACCTCACGAGACTTAACAGTATTCCCTGTAAGGTAGTAATTAAAAACAGCAAAACTATGAGACCACGTTTCTGATGGCCTTTAGGCTGGCCAGCCAACAACATCGAGGCTGGTTAATGTCACCCTGATTTCATTGCTAGGAAGCTCGTGTCCAGGCGCGGTTCTTGCAACTGATTAAAACTACTGACCATTGGGGCACGCAAACTTCTCACGATGTTTTCTTTTCAAATTATAAACCGTGGGAAAATAACTGTCTGGTGTAGTGACTGTAGCAAATTTTCAGACTACCAAAATCCAAATTTATCAACGCTATGAACAAAATCTAAGCTTTTGATTTTTCCCATCGAGCGGAAAGTAAACCTCATTGCACAGAATAGCAGGGCTTGGTTAAATCTGCTGGGTTAACAATGTATTACGCGAATGTGCTACACTGCAAGAGAAGGTGAGTCAAATTGACTCTCTCCGAAATAGACTTTTCCTGACTGCTCAAACTGAGTCAAAATTCGACACCACCGGAGTCAAATTGAGTCGAACTTGACTCTGGTGGAGTCAAATTTTCACTCAGCTTGTGTAGTCATGCAAAGCCTGTTTCGGAGAGAATCAATTTGACACACCATTTTTGCAGTGTATACAAAATCTTTATCAAATTCAAACTCCAATTCGCCCTCAAGTCTCAAGCTTATATAGCTGAGAGCAGTGATGGTAAAAAAATAGTTTACTATGTATAACCTATTCTAACATGTAGTACACTTTGAGCAGCTTAGAGCAAAACAACACGAAGTCGTACACAATGCGCAGTGTTTAACAATAGTTTACTCGACACAATCAGCAGGGCGACAAAAATATTGAACTTCCTGTCTCGTCGTAAAAAGTGATACTATGCTCAAAATATTTAGGTATTGCAACCGGATATTAACGACTGCTGCTTGGCATTGAACAAGTTGGCTTGTTTATTGAAACACTGCAGTACAGAATCAGTCGTATGCTTTGTACACTGCAAAAAATGGTGAGTCAATTTGACTCTTTCGAAATAGGCTCTACGGGACTATACAAATTGAGTCAAATTGACTCTATCCGAAATAGGCGCTACTGGACTACACAAACTGCATTAAATTCGACTTCGCCAGAGTCAAATTCGACTCACTGAGTCACACGTTTGACTCTGGCGGAGTCGAATTTGACTCAGTTTATATAGTCCCGTTGAGCCTATTTCTGAGAGAGAGAGAGTCGATTTGACTCACCATTTTTTGTAGTGTATGACTGCTACCCCGGTATTGTCAATTTTTGTATGTTGTAAATCGATAGGATGTCTACGAGCTCAATGATTATCAAAACTGTACTAACCGGACTGTCATTTGCTGCAGGATCTGTAGCAACGTTTAGTCTGGACGCAGGGTTAACAAGCGTTGTTTTTCCTGTAAATATCGCTCTCGGTTGGTATATATGGTTTACGCACGCTTTATCAAATGCAACCGTAAGTTTAAACGAATTTCAACGCAATGGCAAAGCCTAATGAAATGTTTACCTCGTAAAAGTGTCACTTAAAGTTTATACTTGTTCACAGATTTTAGGACACTGTTGGGCGACAAGTTGTCGTGCGACGAATTATCGTAGATTCATGTCAGACATAAATCTGTGAACTTTTTCGGTTTCAAAAATTTTTCTTAAACGTTGATAGCTAAAATTTGTGGAAGCATTGTTTTTTGGATACGTTGAAAATAAATTTGTAGTGACCATAAGAAGATGCTGGTAGTGTATTGAGAAGCTAAAACACAATGCATTGCGTCAATGGTACTTTTAGGGGTGTAACAGTAGATTAACCGTATTCCTAAGCCTAAGCCTAAGCATTGCAAAAATGTGTTCCTAAGCCTAAGCCTAAACCTAAGCAAAAAATGTGATCTGGAATTTCAAACTACTTTTTTATACACCTGACGGAAACCTGGACGCCCAGTAAAGTAGCATGGGCCATCCATTGAGTTCAATTGAACTTGAAACGATAAATTTCACATCTGATTAGTGTAAAAGTTTAAATTTACAAATTTGACCATTCGCATCTGTTTCCCAGAAATAATAGTCTTACGAGATAAAAAAGTTGTTAAAATAGCTTATTATAGCGGCGGTCTAAAAAGTAACACAATTTTAATAAATGGGTTCACACAAAACTATTCAATTATAATATACGCAACGTTGTAATAATTAAAAAATAATCACAACAGACATTGCCAGAATCTTCAAAAAATTTCTACCGCAACAGAATCCTTAAGAAGACACCCCCGGTTGCATCCTGTTTAAAGTATCTGTTTTTGATACACTGTAAATTCCAATGAGTTAATTAATCAACATAGACGGAAAGTTAGTTATTTCTGAGTTAATAATAGTAAACGTTAACTCACTCTGAGTTGAGTTGATTGTTACTCTGAGTTGGTTTGATTCCGGGAAAGTTGATTAATTAAATCAGAATGAGTTATAACAACTCAAAATTATGAGTTCTGATAGTACTAACTCAGACTGAGTGATTCAGTTCAGTCCGAGTTTAAATCAACTTAATGGAATTAACAGTATATAGCTTGTCTCCAGCAGTCAAATTTTACCGTGCTTAACAAAGGCAGTATGTACGCCGCTGTGTTCAGATACAGAGCCTTCTGTAGGAACATCATGTGCGATAATCGATAGTGTGTATTCGCTTCTGTTCGCCATACACAACTACTATAAGAGGCAGCCGCTTTTCAATTTACCGTCCAGCTGCAGAGTGTAACCGTGTATTCGTTTCCGTATACGGTAAAAATCGATGTCCGTTTCCGTTATAGAAATAACGGAAAGTCTGTTATTTTAACATTCAAAATTAGTTATAAATCACACATATAACTCCCAATTTTTCGTTACTGATATGCTGCAATTGTTTCAAATGAAAAAATGCGAGTTTCATTTTAAATCTTAAGAAGGTTGATGCATTCGACATTTTTTCATTACTATTATTGAAAACTCGTTGAATATATGCACTCCTCAATTGTGTTGACAGAAAACTAAAACATCTTTGAAATTTTTTACTCCAATATCCGTTTACGTTTTCGTTTCCTCTCTTTTAACTATTCATTTACACCCTGTCTAGCTGATTATTTGTGTCTAACGAAAAATGCCATACAGCAGAGTGCAACCGGAGGTGAAAAATACCGAAGCCAAAGCCGGAGCCGGAAGTCAACGAAACTTGCCGGACCCACATCCCTGGCTGCAGCCGGAGCCAGAGATGAGGCGAATTTAAGCCGGAGGAGGAGCCGGTGGCCAATTTCCTGCCGGAGCCGAAGCCGGAAGCAGACCTCTGGTTGTACCCTGATAGCCCTCGCAGCCGTACTTGGTGTAAACTCTCAGCTAACATCGATATCGACAACTGGGTCAAATTTTGTTTTCAGGTTCGAAAAAAATTCAAAGCTTTTCTAACAGCATCGCGTCATTTTCTGTTTGAAAACCGGGTCGACAAGAAGGAACGTAAAGCAATTGAAGCGATTAAGAATGCAAATCAAATCTATAATTAATTTTAGCAATTTATTGTTTCCACTATGACTAAAGTGATATTGTACCTTAGTTGACGAGCATTGTTTAATTCTAATATTCGGCGAGAACAAGAGAAAGGCACTTAAAATTTTTTAGGCAAATGTTAATTATTTTTGAAGCGAAGATTTCGTTTTCTGTAATTTTTAGCTAGTTATAGTTTAGCCACAATTGATTGGCCGCAATTAAAATAAATAGAATCTTATACAGGAGGGTGGTCGTTGAGATCCACACCACATTCAAAGCAAACACTTGAATTTCTATCAACTTGCAGTAACCGCGGCTGCTGAAGCGTGAGCTAGCATATCTAAAGCCCTATTCAAACGTGCAAGTTTTGTAGAAAAAACTTGCACGTGCAACTTGCATGTGCAAGTTTGGTCACAAAGCAGGTTTGAATTTCATGTAGCTGCAAATTATTCGATGAAATACATGTGATATAATTTAATTCGTACCTGTGAACACAGTTACAAGTCCCTTGAGTTTCTTGCATTTGCAGTTTGATTGGTCAATCGGAGTGTTCTTTTGAAAATACTTGCAACTGCACGTATTTCGTGCAAGTTGCAGCTGCGAGTTTTCGCTGCAAAAACTTGCACGTGTGAATGAGGTTTAACTGAATATTTATGTGTGTTTCTGTGTGTGCAAGCAGCAATAAAATGTATCGTAATTTTTTCAAAATGAGTTTATTGCTGAGATATAATAGTGTGTGTATTTTGTGTTATATAAAACATGAACCGTTACTAAAATGGTCGAAACCATACCACCGTATCAGGAGAAAGTTGATCCGTAACAATAATATATGGACTAGAACGTATATTGCTGAATACTAAATCGATGAAGGGCTCTAATTTTACCTGAAGGGAATGCATATTTTGGCCAGTGTTACTTTTAGGGCCGTAATAGTAGATTAAGCGTATTTCTAAACCTAAACCTAAGCAAAGCAAAAACGTATTCGCAAGCCTAAGAATAAGCCTAAACAAAAATGTAGTCTAGAATGTAAGCCTACTCTTTTACAGACACACCAGAAACCATGATGGCCGTTAAAGTTACAGGAGTCCATATTTTTTAAACTTGTATGCTTAGAAAAACCAGGAACTTTAAACTGCCAGAAATTTTATTGACCCTTGAAGATTTAATGTCAGATCAATAGAGATGGGTCTCGGCAGCTCCAGGCTTAAATATGTTATATCCTTTGAGGTTTACTTGTATGATTAGCAGACTATTAATATTGTAATAGTGCGAAAATTGCATATTTCGAATTAGAGCAGTCGCTGGTTTGAAAAAATTAACTGGTTAAAGTTTCTAAAAACTTACTCAACCCTTTCGCTCACAGAGTATACTATGAGCAACTAAATATAATGTACGAGCAATGCACACACTGTGAGTAGTGTTTAACATTTATAACATATATGCGCGCAGTGTTAAATGTCCACAAGACGTGAGAGCCCCCTCGGGCTCGAGCGTCAAGCTCCGATAGCTCAGTGGTCATCGTCAACGCTTCCAACCCGAGAGGCTGGGGTTCGAATCTCACCTTGAAATTACATCTCAATTGAAATTGCAAATATTCATGTGAGAAGGGGTTAAGTAAGCTAGTGCTTAACTACGTGCTAACGATTTTGTCGTTTTTTAAAGCGTACTTATGTTAAGTACGTACTTATATGTCGCTGGCCAAATTTGGCATATTGAACACTAACCTTGGTCTAATTGAAATTATAAACTTATGGTGCCTCCTTGATATATACCAAAACTATTACTTTCTTGTTATCACCATGGCTCACATTTGACGTTTATTTGTCTTCGTTAAAAAATTAAGTATCGACTTTAGTCGGCAAATTCTGTAATTACTTATAACTTAAGTAGACACTAACTAAGGTTTAAAAAACTGCTTAAAATCAAATTTTTACAACACTTCGCAGATTATCGTTTAACGTCAGCTAAATGAACATAATTTTTATTTCCCAATTTTTCCTTAACGTTTGGCTCTGGTTCCGGCTACGACCACAGCCAAATTTGTTCATTTCGGTCTCCAACTTTTTCACCTCCAGTTGAACACCGCCTACCGATTAATGGGCATCACAAAATTTAATACTGCGACTTTTTGTCACCGCCCTCGAGCGGTGACTCTAGTATTTGCTCGCGGCTATTTTCAAAGTAATATGTATTATGTATATATTAGAACGTTTTAACGAAAAATTTTGATTAAATTTACAAAATTCTAATCTAGAATTTTTCACTCAAATCCTATTATATCATTATATGTGGAAGTGTGATACAATTTCTTTGTTGGACGGAATGTATATGCTTCATTACAGTTCGTGCATGTTCAGAACGATAAGAATCTTAAGTTCCATCTGGAAAATAATCGTCTGTTATGCCGTTCAGTAAAATTAAGCAGGGTTGTACGCTAAACGATAACCTCATAAAAACGTGGAAAGTGTGCGGTTAGAACATATTTGTACCTTTTTGTCACCTACTCATAGCTGGAGGTAGAAACAAATATTTGAATATGTTGTTAGCTACCCATTTGGATACCGTACGTTTGTAGCTATGGGTAAGCAGTGATCGGTTTGTGCCTTGCGATTGTTTTAACAATATTTACATCTAGTGTAAATTTTTTAGATTTTTTCGAAAGATATATTGTAAAAACGACTAACCGGACTTGTAAAACCAAACTCACTGTACTGAGCCGCTTTAAGTGCAAGTTTGAAGGCTCATGTTGGCATGTATATGGGCTACGAGCAGACATCTTGACTCAACCCATATGGGAAGGTTAATATATTGAAAACCTAGGTATGCATAACATTTTATGTTCTGTTGGTCTCCATATGGGTAGCAAAAATCAGTGTGTACCGCTATGGGCGTAGTGACAAAACAGGTACCAAGCGCACATTTGGTAACGTGAACCCATCAAAAGATGTTTTATTTTTCTGCCAATACAATTGAGACATACGAAGAATGGCCGAGCTTCCTTAAATATATAAATGCAAGTTATTTGCAGATAGGCAAATACAGGGTTACCGTGAACAAGGAAGGGAAACAGTTTCATTGTTGGCATTTAGATTTTCAATTTGGATAAAATAAACGTAATGGTGTCGCCTTAAAATAATCACTGATGGAACTCCAAAGTTATCGAACGCTCCAATACACGGACCAATCTGTTTCAAGTATCGTCGGATATCATATGAATAAATATGCGATGCACATCTTTTAATGATATGGAAGTCAAGAACTGTCAACTTAGAAAAGCTTTTGATTATAGTTTCTCCACATAGCGCTTTTGGCCAATATTACTTTAACGGGCGTAGCAGTAGATTAAGCGTATTCCAAAGCCTAAAGCCTAAGCGTTCCAAAAATGAGTTTCTAAGCCTAAGTCTAAGTCTAAGCCTAAGCCTAACCTAAGCAAAAAAGTGCAATCTAGAATCTAAACCTACTATTTTGTAGACCCACCAGAAACTTGGACGCCCCTTAAAGTAACATGGACCGCGCTGATAATGCATTTTATGTTACTGGAAAATAGTGTGTCGTGGTTCTTAAAATAGTTCAATCATTGATTATATAACAAATACTGACGGTATCTAAAAGCTTTACGATGCAACACCGCTGTTTTATAACGGTTATTTTGTTTTAAAAATAAACAGACGTATGTCCTATCAGTACCTAAACCCGAAATCAGTACAACTGCAATACAGCTAAGATTAACCAGTTTTATTATCGAATGTGACCTGCGTGGGTTTTAAAGTAATTTTGTTACACTGTAAATTTCAGTGAGTTGATGTTAACTTAGAATGAGTTGAATCACTCAGTCTGAGTTAGGACTATGAGAACTCACAATTTTGAGTTGATTCAATTCATTCTGAGTTAATTAATCAACTCACCCAGAGTCAACTCAGAGTAAGTATCAAGTCAGCTAAGAGTGAGTCAATGCTTACTGATATTAATTCAGAAATCACTCGCTAGCTGAATTGGTTTATCAACTCATTGAAATTTACAGTGTACGAGAGTAACAAACGTAACCGATTTGACTTAAAATTTATGAAACCCATTCACAGCCACCTGTTTTTTGTACTTTAAATAAATTGAATTCCACTGTCAAATCCAGAATTATTTACATATGGTGACTTTTACTCAAAGTCCGGGCCTATCAGAGAACTTTTAAAAGGCTCTAGTAAATTTTCGGAGGTTAATAATACATTTTTGAATGGATAAGGGCGCAACCAGGAACTGGTTCAGTGTGACGGCGGTTACGGACCTAGAATTCTAGCACGAAGGCAACATACAAGTAATAGTAACAGACACCTAATGAGCGAACGTGCGCGGGAACGCCGGTCTGTTTTTTATTTACAAATCCTGTTGTTTGCATTATCAGTGTTTGCATCGCGTATTCAAACGGTTTCACTTTGCATTTTAGCAAAACAAAAACAAAAAAATTTCACTTTTACTTATGAAAACACTGCTAATCAATTGGGAACGTGACGTGTTTATGTTTTAGCATTTAAGCAGTAAAGACAAAAATTTGACAAGCAGTTTCAGAGGTCGGTACATCATAAAAGCGGTTCAAATTAAAGAGGGTCATTGTTCTGTTTTAGTTGTGATTAGAAAACTGAATTCGTTGCATATTTCTTTTTTTGCAGTGATATAAACGATAAGTTGGTATGTTATTATCATAAGAACAGGGCGGTGATTTTACCTCGACATACGCGTCAACGTTTCAATATCTGAATTGAAAATGAGTCAGCAAAAAATCGAAGAAGGTTGCTTTACAGAAGGTACAAGACGATGGCACTGCAAACAAGAACTGAGGGGACCGCCCGCCATCTTGTAGTCAGAGTATTTTGCATACGATATATCTGCCTTACAAATTATGGCCCATGTAAAAATCAGGGGCGGAACGTTTTTCTGTGGGACTGCAACTCAGCACAAGCTTAAAGCTTTAAATTAAATTATTGCTTGGCTTAGGCTTAGACTTAGGCTTATGAATATTCTCATTCTTACGCTTAGGCTTAGGTTTAAGCTTAGGAATATGCTTATAATACTGTTCCGCCCCTGTTCTTTAGATTGGCTCAAATTATTGATAATACACTTGGCTTATCGAGGTCTTCGCTCGTGATACTAGGCCCCCACGTTTTTGAATAATTTACTACGATGATTTAGCGAACAATGGTACTGTTTGGTTTCCAATTGAACTAAAGTTATAAACATGAACTGCAATAACTATTAAAGGTATAAAATTAAACGAAACAATATTAATATACATAAATATATACAAAGGTGTATTCAGGAGGGTTTTTGGTGTCATACCACCCCTTTGAGATTTTTGCTCTGAGGTTTTCAGACAAAGTATTTTTGTGAAACACCTAATAGTCGAATTTTGGTTCAGTTTGTTTAGTCAGAAAAAGCCTATTTCGGAGAGAGTCATTTTGACTCACCATTTTTTACAGTGTATTGAAGTTACACAGTGTCTTCTCAGTTGTAAGCTTACATAAAACACTTTGTTAGTAGTAGTGGGAGTCCAATCAGTCGACTTGCTGTTATACTTCAGCCCAACAATATGACTGCGAGCTCTGAGTGCTAAATGCATCATTGTAAACCGCTATTATTTTAAATCGCGGTTGGACCGTTTTGGTTTAGCTGATAGGGGCACCAGGATTTCCCGATCAGTCAAAATTACAAATCGAAATGAAACGAGACATGTTTGTTTACCTGAATTAAAAGCTTGCGTTAATACTGAAACAAGTGAGGTAAATTTATCAGCAGATGTTGAAAAAGCGTTGTCAAATGTAATTGACAGAGTTGTAAAATTAGTTGCAAAGAATTTGCGTTGCTGGCAGTGAACGAATAGATGCAATAATAATAATAATAATAATAATAATAATAATAACAATAATAATAATAATAACAATAATAATAATAATCATAATAATAATAATCATAATCATAATAATAATAATAATAATAATAATAATAATAATAATAATAATAATAATAATAATTTTCTAGAATACAATTTTAAATCCCTGGACGAGGAGTGTTTATTCTGAGAGTGCTATAGAGCAAAAATTCGTAGAATTGTAAAATAAAAAATAGGATGTACGTCCAATAAAATTGTTCGTCATAATTCAGACCAAAGACATCCGTAAATCTCTAGCAGGTCAAAATTCCTGTAACCTGCAGATCAAAAGCAATCGACAAAAAGGGCATATAATAGCCCCATGTTGTACGATGCCGAATCGCGAAAATCCTCCCAATAAGCAGCCTGCACAAACGAAACAGTTCTGAATCAAAATTGAAAACTAAAGAAAAAGTGTTAAAATATTGGCGAAAATTTCACAGACTTTGAAAATTATTAGCAACTGCGACAGAATGTGAAGCACTGATGCAAAACAAAATAAATTATTACTGAAACAAATCTGATCCAATATTCGTAAATTGTGTTTCAGTGTATAGTGTAACCCAACGTTGATTGAATTTATTTAAAATTGCAGATGAAAGAAATATTAAATTGCATAATTTTGCGCTGCACATTTTATATACAAATTATTATTGCGGCGTTGGTAAAACTGGTGGCCGGCGGTGCGGGACCAGGGTGAAAGTTAAGTAGTGATTTGGTGCACCGCGGTATTATTCCAGAACATAAAGTAAACTAAATGCAAGTCCAAAGAAAGACGTGTATCCACTACCACGAATAGATATTTTAAACTGAGTAGCAGTGTTCGATATTTCAGTAGTATTGAACTGGCGAGTGATTGTGAACAAGTGGAGATGCATGAATGTTATTGGGAAAAACTGCGTTTGATGGCTTATATAAATGCAACGTTTTGCCAATGAGGTTGTGTTTGCGTCGGATAATGTTTTCTGGTTTTAAATCTATTCAAACCACATCTTGAACATGTGCGTCAAGTCTGTGAGCGCTTGAAACAAGCTGATCTAAAGTTAAAATTAAAAAAATGCAAATTTTGCAAAGGAACTGTTTAATTTCTAGAGTTTATTGTTTCAAACAATGACATTTTTACCGACAAAAAGGAAGTAGGAAAGTTAAGCATTTTGAATGTGTCTGATGAAAAATTGCTAAGTTTAATGGATGTGGCGTCTTTTCACCGCAGATTTATTTCTCGTTTTTGGAAACTTTCTAGCCGTTGCAAAGCCTTTTCAAAAAAGGAGTGGGGTTTAGATAGAACGAACAGTGTGATAATGTTTTTCAAGAGTTGAATAGTAAGTTGTCGTCATCTGCAGTCTTGACTTATCCTGGCTTAGTAAGCTGACGTCATCTCCAGTCTAGGCTTATCATGACTTAGTAATTTGTCGTCATCTCCAGTCTTGACTTGTCCTGACTTACTAAGCTGTCGTCATCTCCAGTCTTGACTTATCCTGGCTTAGTAAGCTGACGTCATCTCCAGTCTTGACTTATCATGGCTTAGTAAGCTGACGTCATCTCCAGTCTTGACTTATCATGGCTTAGTAAGCTGTCGTCATCTCCAGTCTTGACTTATCCTGACTTATTAAGCTGTTATCATTTCCAACCTTGACTTATCCTCACTTAGTAAGCTGTCGTCATTTAAAGTCTTGACTTACCCTGACTTAGTAAACTGTCGTCATCTCCAGTCTTGACTTATCCTGACTTAGTAAGCTGTCGTCATCTCCAGTCTTGACTTATCCTGGCTTAGTAAGCTGTCGTCATCTCCAGTCTTGACTTATCCTGACTTAGTAATTTGTCGTCATCTCCAGTCTTGACTTATCCTGGCTTACTAAGCTGTCGTCATCTCCAGTCTTGACTTATCCTGACTTATTAAGCTGTTGTCATTTCCAACCTTGACTTATCCTCACTTAGTAAGCTGTCGTCATTTAAAGTCTTGACTTATCCTGACTTAGTAAACTGTCGTCATCTCCAGTCTTGACTTATCCTGACTTAGTAATTTGTCGTCATCTCCAGTCTTGACTTATCCTGGCTTAATAAGCTGTCGTCATCTCCAGTCTTGACTTATCCTGACTTATTAAGCTGTTGTCTTTTCCAACCTTGACTTATCCTCACTTAGTAAGCTGTCGTTATTTAAAGTCTTGACTTATCCTGACTTAGTAAACTGTCGTCATCTCCAGTCTTGACTTATCCTGGCTTAGTAAGCTGACGTCACCTCCAGTCTTGACTTATCATGGCTTAGTAATTTGTCGTCATCTCCAGTCTTGACTTATCCTGGCTTACTAAGCTGTCGTCATCTCCAGTCTTGACTTATCCTGACTTATTAAGCTGTTGTCATTTCCAACCTTGACTTATCCTCACTTAGTAAGCTGTCGTCATTTAAAGTCTTGACTTATCCTGACTTAGTAAACTGTCGTCATCTCCAGTCTTGACTTATCCTGACTTAGTAAGCTGTCGTCATCTCCAGTCTTGACTTATCCTGGCTTAGTAAGCTGTCGTCATCTCCAGTCTTGACTTATCCTGACTTAGTAATTTGTCGTCATCTCCAGTCTTGACTTATCCTGGCTTACTAAGCTGTCGTCATCTCCAGTCTTGACTTATCCTGACTTATTAAGCTGTTGTCATTTCCAACCTTGACTTATCCTCACTTAGTAAGCTGTCGTCATTTAAAGTCTTGACTTATCCTGACTTAGTAATTTGTCGTCATCTCCAGTCTTGACTTATCCTGGCTTACTAAGCTGTCGTCATCTCCAGTCTTGACTTATCCTGACTTAGTAAGCTGTAGTCATCTCCAGGTTCTATTTATCCTGACTATTCACGACATGTAATTAGGTCCGATTCTGCTACGTAAGCGACAGTTGCAGACTTAGCTCAACGAGATAAATACGGATATAAAACTACAATTGCTAACTTCAGTCGCAGTTTACAAAAAAAGCCGAGCTTAAGTATTCGACCTACGAACGCGAAGTATTACGTGTGACACAGGCGCACAGATTAGACCTTAATTTATGGGCGCCACTTCGAGATACGCACTTACCAATAGCCTCTAACATATGTTATTACTGGATATTCGTATTCAGATCAATTAGCAAAATTGTAAATTTTGCGCGAAACCAAGATTTAACACTTTTCTGATTGTCTAGCACGTGTTATATTTGAAACATGCGTCGTAAATTGGGTATTTAGATCGTTGTCTCGTGCTCGCAAACTCACTTGTGTTTCAGTTCTTGTTTTATAAAGGTGTCCTAAATAAGTTTCAGCTTTAAGAATGTGCTTGCCGCAGTCTTTGCTTTAATATCAAGAAGGTACTTCTGCTATCCTTCATTCTATAGGTTACAGAAGGCACGGTTTACACTAAAACCGTACAATTCAGTGAATCGGACTCTGGCGGAGTCGAATTTTGACTCAGTTTGTGTAGTCAGGAAAGGCCTATTTCGGAGAGAGTCAATTTGACTAACCATTTTTTGCAGTGTACCGCGTCATCTCGACTTTAAGCTAGCGCCAAAAAATGGGATTGAGTTTGTTGAAGTCGTTTTCTAACAAACGGGACTTGACCAAATTCGGTTAGCGCTTGACTACCTGCTGGTTAGTTAAAGCTTATTACTATGTAAAAATCAATTAATTTCTCAGATATAAATATATATTTATTTGTTTATTTATTTCGAAAATCTTCGAAAACAAAAAAGTGAAGATTGAAATTGTTTTACATTAAATCATGAGCACTTCAGTTAATCAAAGAAATATAGCATGAAATTTATAATTTGAAAATGAGGGTAGACATAAAGTTAACCTATTCAAATGTATCTTAGTACCATAGCTAAAACAACAACATTCAAATATAACATATAACAATAGCATTAATAACAAAAAACTGAATATTTTTGATATAGCTTTAGTTCATGTTTTCTGATACTTAACACAACCTGGCTGTCCGCATTTGGCATTCAGAAACTGATGATGTAGCAGGGTCCTATTTTTCCGGCTTAATCATCCAGTAGCGAAAATTTTTTCTTGTAGTGAAACGGAGCAAAAACTACTTTCAATGACTTTCCTGACTATTATTGTTGTTTTATAGATTTGGACTCGTTTATTGAACTATCGTCTAGCGATAACCATGTTTTTACAGAAAATCACAAATGCTGTTCGATTCAAGGTATACATTTTTGTTCTTAACGCTCGCATCTGCTGTTGTTGTCCTGCAACATTTCTTTTTATGTTGAAATTTTCTACAAATCTTCGATTAGGACCCATATTCTTAAATGCGTATAACACCTATCATCAGTTAGCGGTAGGTTTTCAAACTGACGAACGTCTGCTATTGCAGATCTCAAAATTGGTACAGAAGTAGGGCAAATCAATCGCGAACAATGTGCTGAATTTCGAACCTCACCATGAGCTGTTCAAAAACTACACGACTTATCACCAACTGGTGATAGGTGTTATACACATTTGAGAATATGGGCTGGGTTTTGAGTTCGAGACTGAATTGAAACTCGACATGCACACCGTTGATAAGTAGGACATAGTAGGCTTTAACAACAATGCATTAATCTAACTGATGCATGTGTTGAATTCAAAACTATTTGACCCGTAATACTAAAAACTTCATTGCGTCGCTCTAATTGTCAGGTACGAGCGCTTCCTTAAAAGTAACATTGGCCCAATCTGTATTATTGCACGCTTGTGCTTACTATGGTGTGTTGGTGGAGTTAGGCATAATATTCATAAAAAAACGCGAAACTTCTACGCAAAATTAATTCTACATCATTTTAGCACAACCTAGTTTAAATATTTTGACTTTTAAAGTGCAGATATTTGTACTAAAAAATTGAGATAGGTTACTTCAAAGAATATTTGAGGTAACGTTTTACTGTGCGGTCGATTGTGAAAGAGCAGCAATGAACTCGTTGTCATAAAGCAATTTAATGTATGGTTTGGAACTTATTTGTGTTTTCTTAAAATTAATGCGGGGTTCACGTTATGACTGGGGCAGCCCGGAACTCGTTTTGCCCCGTATTACAATAGCGGGTAAACATTTTGTCTGCACGCTAATTCACTATCAAACAAAAGGTTTTACTTGCCTGGTATCCTGATGGGACAGTCATTGTTTGTACTGCAAGATATGTGACATTCTAGATATTTTCTACGAATATCGTATTAATATGCTTCCAAGTGCTTGGATACTTTTGGGAACTTAACCAAATTGCCCTGTTGAATGTCATATGATGCTAGAAATTGATTCTTTAATTTATTGTATAGGGTTAGAATATATTTAGGGAAAATTAAATTTTCGTGGCAAACCGGCACGTAGGAGCTAGCTCAGCGTTCGAAACTGTTTCCTACTACTTCTACATACTTAATATCGTGTGATATATTCTATAATTTTGAAATATCATATGATATTTAACATAAATATTCCTATGGCTACTTGTAAATAATGATCACTTTTGAGCAACTGAGGCTTAGGCTTAGGCTAAACCACAACTTAAAGCTTAAACTTAGGCTTAGGAAAATATGATGTATAAACATTAGTGTGGGAACTTTTGCCTTCCACCGGATTAACGTTAGTGAGATCAAACCAAATCAGTCCCTAAAACTTTGCATTAATTAGGCTTAGGAATAAACTCATTCTTACGCTTAGGCTTAGGCTTTGGCTTAGGCTTAGGCGTAGGCTTAGGATTAGGCTTAGGCTTAGGTTTAGGAGTAAGCTTATAATATTGTTACGCCCCTGCTTATACACCTATATTTTCAACACTGACATACAAGTTTCAGCCCATTCACACTTGAATATGTTCAAGATCGTGTAATTTACAATTTGAAGGTAGTATTCTAAGCCGAGTCTGACGGGTGGCGTTTAGTGTCCCCGGTCAACCCATAACAGCTGGTTGCCGGAGCCCAACAATGATCTCACCTGCTGCGGAAATTTTGTGGACTGCGCATAAACTCTTACGATTCCTAAGCTTTGGGCATTGCGTAATTATTTTGCGTAGACAGTTTTGTTAAAATTAAAACATTTTTCATTAGCTACAAGCGTAAAAAATGGAATTGCCGGTGATACAAAAAAACGAAACCAGAACCATCAACCAATTTGTACAATTAACAGAAATAGAAACTTGTAATTGGTTGTATTGCTTGATTTCATATTAAAATGGTCTCATACGCTGTACTTTTGTGTTTTGTTGCGAATGCATCATTTCGTTTGAATTTAACATCTTTAGCTGTTGTCAGTAAAACCCTTCTAATGTTTTGAAATGTTTGCAATTTTCGGTATATTGCTTTATCAGCGCGTTTAGGCAGATTGGTTTAGGTTTTGGGAAGAGTTTGCTCAACGCTTTTTAAATCAAATGACTTGAAGAAGCAGTTGTTCATATAATTAACGGTTGTATCAGGATACGACCGGGGGTCTGTTTCCGGCTTCAGATCCGCCACAAAACGAACCGTCGGCTCCGGCATCTTTAGCATTTAGGCCAGAGGTTGAGACAGGTTTAACTGAGAATTTTTTGTACTTTATATAAGTTATGCTTTTTAGTGAATTTGTTTATAATTGTAAATCAGTGTCGGAAGCAAGCTTTAATTTTCAAGATATCTCGGAAAAGACGCTTAAAAACAATTTTTTGACAACACTTGGCAGATTAGTCTCATATTAGCAAATACAACGTCACTTTTACTGCCTTATTTGTAAAACCTCGGTTTGGGCTCCGGCTCCGGCAAAATTTGTTTACCTCCGGTTGTGGCCTTGACTCTGATTTTTTAACTTGCGGTTGCACATTGAAATGTATCAATCGAACAACGTCAGCAAAATAAAAATAATTGTGCCGCCTTCTGCAACAGTGTCATCGAAGACTTAAAAACACAGAGATGTAGCCAAAGGTCACCAAGTTTTACCACAGTCAAGAGCCAGAGCAGAAGTTAGATTACGACATAAAAATAAATGAAAAATTTGTATAATTTTAACAATAACTTGAAAAGTATTGTCAAAAAATGTTTCGCAACATTTCGTCAGTAACAGTATATATTTTGGCCAGGATCTTAATGTTCGGAGGCAGATGAGAATAAATTATATATTTCGTTTTTCACTCATTATAAACCAGTGTAACAAAAATAAATAATACTTTTCGACATGGAAAATGACACGTATTCAGATACTGTGGAAGGTTTGTCATCGTTAATACCTTTGTTATTAGACAGACTCGGCAAATTGACGCACGAAATAAGCTTTAATGTTGTACAAAACGTTTGAGCCATTGACAAATCATTGGTCATCGGAAAATTTATTGAATACCGGATTTAGTTACAGCACCCAACGTTAACCCTTTCTCGCATGAATATTTTCCATTTCATATGAGATGTAAACTTCAAGGTAAGATTCGATCCATAGTCTCACGGGTGTGCGGCGTTTACGAAAACCACTGAGCTATTGGAGAATGACGCTTGAGCCCGAGGGGGCTCTCACGTCTTGTAGCGATTTTGCACTGCGTATATATGTTACAATTGTTAAATACTGCTCACAGTGTGTGTATTGCTCGTACATTGTTGTATTCAGTTGGTCATAGTATACTCTATGTGGAGCGAGCGACACTAACTTAACCCTTTAAAAATGTGATTCTACGATCCATAAACTAACTTTATGTTTGGGATCGTCACAAATCAAGGAAGTTCAGGAAACTACGTTCTGCGAAGACCTGTTGCGATTTGCAGATAAAACTAAATCCGAATCGATATTGTCAGATGAACTCAAAAGTATGATTAATGAACGAACATCACATGCTGTAGTCAGACTTCTGAAACGAATTTAAAATTTACTTCGCCCAAATGCACAACCGTTTTTGTTTTAATATTTAATTTCCTAAAAGCTGACGAAATGTCGCATATTTCAGGCATAGGGTTGAGCCTAATTTTCATATCCTAAAAATATTAGGAAAATCGTGCACAATTACGAACCTTTTTGGTTATTACCATTGGGATTTAGAAGCCAGATGATAATTCTAATACCAGTGCAATTTTTTGAAGCCTTCGTAAAGCATGATTAGAGTCCATAAATGTCAATTATCTCTAATTGTAGCGCATAAATGACTCCAGGACCAAATAAAATTGAGTTCGAAACTTTAAAGCGTAAGTTTTGAAACTACATTCCTATAACCTTGCATTATCTCTTAAGCTATTGACACAACGCAATAAACGGTTCATTCAATGGATAGTTGCAGTACCGGATATATATCAGTATTAATGCGAATAGGCAATGCGGCAGATCGCGGGTTAAAAATAAACAACAGTCTGTAACCGAATAACAGGATGGTACCATCTGGAGAGGCCAAATAAATATCAGTCACACCTCGTATTCGGGTCACTACAATAGTTAATGGGTTTAGAATACAGCTGTTACAAATCGCGGCCCCTATTTTTGAGTTTTGAAAACGGGCATTTAAGATCTGGGCTTGTAATTTTTTTGCGTAGTCCGGCATTGATTACTATAACACTGAGTTGCAAATAAGATTTGAAGCAAATGCACATAACACATCCATGTGGTGATCAGTGCATACCAGAGCAGTTCGCAAAATATATGCACAATGCACAGCGTTTACCAATTATTACGATGATGTGGTATAGTCTACAAAGTATGAGAGCCCGTTTGCCACGAGCATTAATGCAATCGTCAGGATAGCGTTAGCTTATTCGGAACAATTGAATCAAAAGAAAAAACTTTCTTGGTTTTTTCGGAACAAATGAAAAAATTGAAAAACGTGTGCTCGTGCGTCAGTCAAATGCAAAATCGTTAATAGATGCTAATTTTGGTGCCAAAATGATGCTAAAGAGAATTAATGACTTATATCAACATATCATAACACATGATGAGCATAAGGTGCACATTTACTAAATTGTCAGTTGTCTAAAAAATAGCATCTGCCAACTAGCTGGCTACTAACTTGTGGCTTTGAGTTCACCAAAAAAACTAGCTAACATAAGCTTAGTTTTATGGTGTGTGAATTTAATCAGTTTTGAGTTCAAAATTCACGGGTAATTCGGCTGCGACTGTTGTATCGAACAAAAACAACGAAATCAAAATATATAACATATACAGGAGCGTTTATTTAAGACCAAACCAGTAGAAATCAACGGTAAAAACATCGTAAGTCAAATTAATCATCGGTTGAAGCAACAGAAATTACGGATGCTTTCAATACAGCTTCATTACCTTTAACACAAGCGTCAAAGAGGTCTGGTATATTCAATCAACCAAGTATTACAAAATCTAAAATCAGCGCCCACTCTTAAGTTCAACTTATTCCGGTTGGGAGGCGTCGAAATCCCAATTTCTTACAGATTTACGAACTATTTTGCCGCTGTTACACAACTTGTTTTCTAAAATTAATATAGTTTTTTTAAATATACGATTTATTACTCCTTCGGAAGAAATTAAAAAAACTCGAAAAGAACCTTTTTTCCGTTGATTTTTGTCAGTTCCCTCCAAGCCTGATCGGGCAATATCTACAAAAACGTGAGTAGGTATGCCAGGTAACTTATGGAAGCGTAAATCATGCATTACAACGCAATACATCGCGTTCGCATGCGCAAAAATGGACAACTATATTCACACTAAAAATTCAAACTGTTCTTTGAATCAGCGCTCAGTACGTTTTCAGACCAATGTAAAGAACGGTGGCAGAACAGTACTATAAACGTATTCCTAAGCCCAAGCCTAAGCCTAAGCCTAAGCGTAAGAATGAGCATATTCTTAAGTCTAAGCCTAAACCTAAGCCAAGCAAAAATTAACCTAAATCTTAAGCTTACTGTTTTCTAGTCACACAGAAAACCGTTCCGCCCCTGATCTTTACATGGATCCATTTTCCATACGAAATAGCCATAGAGCATAAGTTTGGATTTTCAAGCTAAATTCAGCTAGGTATATATCACTGTCGTCCTCCCAGCCTATTTACTGTCTGTATTTCGATTTATTACAGAATCAGACATATTGATTGAACCATTGCTATCTGCACAAACCATTCACGTTGGAGAATACGAAGACAGTAAGTTTCGTTGAGTTTTTAATCATAAATTATTATCAATAATAAAGTAATATCTATTGCAGTATATTCACCAAACTGTTTCACCGTTCGGCACTGGGATTTCTTTACCTTCCACACTTAATTTTATACATTTCTTTACTGTTTATTTTCTAAGTGTAGGCTTAAGGGCTTTGACCAAATCCAGGACAGATTTAACACTTTATCACATGAATATTTTCTCTTTCATCTGAGACCTAGTTTTATGGTAGGAGTCGAGCTCCAATAACTGGAGTGGGAAGCGTTGACGCTCGAGCCCGAGGGTATCTCACATCTTGTGGTAATTTAGTATTATGTATACGTGTTGCAATCAGTAAACACTGTGCGACATATATTATTTAATGTATATACACTGCGCTGAGTTGCTCATAGTCAACTCTATGTGAGAAGGGGTTAAAGAATTCCATCACCTCCTCAGCGCGCATAAGCAACATAACACCCCAATGAAATTTATCATGCAGGGGTATAGCAGTTTATTCATAAATAGGGGAAAATATTCGGGGTCGCAAAATATTGTGATTGAAGGAAATTCGCGACCGATGTGAGCGAGAAGCCAAATAAGGGTGAATTTCCGGGGGACACAGGTGCCCGCAACCGCTTGGGAGTAGAAGAAGCGGTAGCCGCGGCATTAATTAAACGTAACCTAAACAAGACTGACGTTTCAGCCTATTTTGTTAAACCCAGTCATTATATGCTGGAGAAGTTTTATTGGGAAAAAGTACTTAAGTACCTAAACTGCAAAAAATGGTGAGTCAAATTGGCTCTCTCCGAAAGAGGCTTTTCCTTACTACGCAAACTGAGTCAAAATTCGACTCCGCCTGAGTCAAATTGAGTCGAATTTGACTCAGGCGGAGTCGAATTTTGACTCACTTTGTGTAGTCAGGAAAAGCCTATTTCAGAGACAATCAATTTAACTCACCATTTTTGCAGTGTAGGATTCGTCCGTTTATTGTTATTTTAAACGTTTGTTTTGGTTTCTGTATTAACTGCACAACTTCATATTCAACTTTAAAATTACAACTTCTGTAATAATCGTAGAACCTTACATTCGAAGCGAGTGAAAAGCCAAACACAATTTTAGCATAAAAGCTAAACAAAAAGCAACTGTAAACGTATATGCGCGATGTAAACGTTGAAATTAAACCGTATCACTGTATAAACGCATGAATTTGTATTGAACAGGTCCGATCTACAAAATAAAAGAGTTAATCTCGAGGCGTACAGACGAGTACTACTCAGACGGAACCGGACGTGAGGTGATTTTTGAACCAAAACCGTTGTTTTGTGAATTGCTTTGTTTGACCGAAAACAATCGAAACCAGGAATGTCGTTTGCACGAGTACACTTGGCTCGAAAGTGCCCGGTTAGTAAAAAACAGTCAGCAACAAAATTGTTTTCAACCGACGCCTTAGTGATGCAAACCACGCAATAGCCTAGGTTTGGTCAAAATATACCACTTTGGTTAAGCTGACGTTGTGATGGACATCGGAAGTTTTTCATATCCGGATATCCGGCAATTCTTTCCAGATATTTATCCGGATATCCGGATATTCGAATATGCGAAATTTAATTTTCTGTTTTGGATGACAGAAAGTCGATTTTGCGTTTTTTTGGGTTTCCGAACGTCAACATTCGCTTCTTTAGCACTTCATTAGCTTGTTGCTCTAAGGGAAGTACCCTGCCCACAAGCTGATTGTTATGAGCATAAAACACACAATTCTAAACATAGTTGTTGATTATGCAAGTGCTTCTATATTACTGTATATTCGGTTTAGAACATTGCTACTGACTAATAAATACCTGCGGTGACCACATGAAATTGAGTTGATTTAGTTTGTATCCGTCTCATTTAAACCATTGCAGCCCAGATTCTATAGAATGTCATCTTTGCCTCGAACTATATACATCAGTCGTTTTACGTTTCAAGAACAAAGAACCACATTGAAATATACTTCGATAAAATCATACAAACGTCCACCCATGTTCGCTGTACGGCACCGAAAGTTAAAAAATTTTATGGTAGTAAGTATGATTGGGAAATGGAACAAAGTCAAACAGCTCTAAATTTTACAAACAACATACACCGAAAAAACCAAATCAAGTTACAAAAATCGTCAAGAATTAATTTAATATTTTGACTGAGCTGTGAATACAGAATTTCTTTTCGTCCGCTCCAGCTACTTTAGTTCTGAAACATTGCATATTATTCCAAAAAAATTTACACAATAGCATTTTGAACACGCGGATAAACCCGGACACATATTTCATTTCGAATACATATCCCGATATTTTTCATATCCGGATATCCGGATATCCGCTTGTGTATATTGTAGGCTAACCATATTAACCATTGATGGTAAAACTGCCGTGATTTAAAGCGCACCAGAGTTTAACATTTTTGGTAGTAAAATACGCCGAAATAGCGCTTTTATAACAGTCTCCGGGGTATACGAAACAGACTTTTTCAATTTTGTAAGCAATGTAGGCGGAATGTGACTAATATGGAATTATTGTTACTTCAGTTGGATAAAATATGAAGAAACTGTAGAAGAAGGAGGAAGGCGATGGACAAAGCCGCATGTTACTTTGCTCAACTTAACATCAATTTTACAGTTGAAAACTTGCATTCAGTTGGGTGCAACTGATTTACGTGGAAGATTTCGAAATTTTAAAGAGCTTGTGGGTACGTTCAAAACGGTTTACAAAACTTAAGCACGCTACAGTCAACCAGTTTGATACATTGATGGGCTAATGTAAAGATTAGGGGCGGAAAGTTACTCTGTGGGACTTGAAAACAGTGAGCTTAAGCTTTAGAATAATGGTTTTTGCTTGGTTAAGGCTTAGGCTTAGGAATATGCTCATTGTTACGCTTAGGGTTAGGCTTAGGCTTAGGCTTAGACTTTAGTAAATGCTTATAATACCGTTCTGCCCCTGTTCTTTACATTGGCCCATGGATAGATGAAAAGATGACATTACTAACAGATCACTTTTCCAGGTGGGCCCAAAATCTATCTGGTGCGGGGAAAATTTATCTAGGTGGATAGAGCCCCCTGAGTTCTCTGCATACAGGCTCGTGACTAGCCTGTGATTACCTCTTTACCAGGGAGCCAATTGAAATAATTCTTTCTCAAATTTTGATTGGTGTTTTTTGCGTGTAAATGATACGTGGTGCTACAGAGGGTTACGGTGGTGCTATACATGTGTTTTGAAGCGGTCTGTCCCCATCCGTTACCGTAAGCCACCGTACAATATCGTACACTATGCGGTACCGTATGACGAATGACGAACGGTGACGTACGGTTCCGGACGGACGACCACGTGTTCCGACAAACGGATCCGGAAAAAATCAAAAAAGCCGCGTCACTTTTAGCCAAAATAACGGTCAACTTTGCTCTTTTAAGAGCGAGTTTTGAGTCGTTGGCAACAGCAGAATCGGCTGCAAATGGAGCATACCGATGAAATCAGACGTGTCTTGTTGAGTTCGAAGCAACATTTAATCAATGCACGTTTCCGTGATCGTCTGAACCGGCATACGACCATTAACGTTGCCGGATTACAAAGTCGATGCTCAAGCTATACAAATATGGCATCAAGCCTTAGCTGTGATGATGCTCTTGATTACGGTGAACGGTGATAATTGGTATATTTGACAACATTGCCAATATGGCGTCTACAGAGGAAGTTAGGAGAAGCATATTCCCCCAAACTACCTGGAGACTCGAAAAATTTCTACCTAGCACTCTAAATCTTGCAGACTAGAAACAGCGAAATTTGTTTTGTTTAAATGAATGCAAACTTGTTCAATGCTATAAAACCTCGTTTATGGTACTCGTTTGTTTTTGTATCAGTAAAAAGCGACTAAACTTTTACTGTGAGTTATTTCTTAATTATACCACTGTTTCAAACGCTATGTATTTTAGATCAATGGTATCCGCTGTGTATAACACTGTTCATCATTTAAAATAAAACGGCCAATGTAAAGAACATGGGCGGAACAGTATTATAAGCATATTCCTAAGCCAAAGAAAAAGCATAAGCCTAAGCGTAAAAATGAGTTTATTCCTCAGCCTAAGCGTAAACCTAAGCCTAAACCAAGCAAAAAATCAGTCTAAAGCTTTAAGCTTACTCTTTTCTAGTCCCACAGAAATACGTTCCGCCCCTGAACTTTACATGGGCCAATGAAATGCTAACTTTTTATGTTATTTTTTGGTTTAATACATTGCAATACCTGTCAACAAGGCGAGACACATTTTCCAATACTGACTCCACCGCTCACTCACACATTTACGAAGAATTTGAATTCTTCAGTTTCGGATCCGCAGATTTCTAGCCGGGGGAGTGCAGTATATATTATGAATAAATTGTAGCGAATCGAGCGAGAAGGCAAACGCAATTTTCGTAGCAAAAAAGTTATACTCTGTAAGATAGAAGCCTTACGGTTTTATGATAAAAAATTTCGGATATGGAACGCCCTTCGTCATCCACTCAGGATCCGTCCCTTGTTTTTGGTCTTGTACGTCCATGGTGACCAGCAAATGACTATTTTTTCAGAACATTTTGTTTTAGGCTCAGACGATGGTTCAGAGCTTGAATTGGATAGTAAAGCAGGTAACTGTCGCAGTCAAAGTGGTGCCGCTTCGTCATCAGAGTATTCGGCGAGTCTGACTGTCGATACAGGTTTAAAAATTAAGGTAAGTAGTCTATATAAATATCGTTTGTTTTAGTAAATGAGTCAAATGTTAACATTTTGAAAACTTTTGCTTCATACGTTGTTATAATTTAAAACAAAGATCGTTTAAAACAGGTATAAAGCATATAATGCATTTTCTACTGTGAAACTTGTAAACCATATGCAAAACGTAAAAATTCATTTCCGTGCTCAAGGTTCGACTTTTAAATCTATTTCAACATACACGCATCAGTTTACCAAGTCACGTATGAAATGCGCTCAACACAATTTTGCTACTTTTACGACAACATAAATTCAAGTGATACAAAGATTGCAATTTTATAATATTATACAACTATTAATTTACATTAAATTTTCAAAATAAATTCAATTCCACTCACTGAATTTAAAGATTAAATGTCAATTCCACATTTTGACTCTACACCTGTAACAGGTGCGTTTTAAATCGCAATCGAGAATTTATATTAAAGGTTGAACAACTGATTTGTGCAACCTTGTGTTTCAAGTTATATATATTGTGGAGGATGCATAACACCAAACTACAAATAATTATAATTAGTGTAGTGTATTGGAAAGTTTCTTGTTTTAAATTTTTGATATATCCTTTATAGGTTCATTCAGCCAGAGCCATGCTATACTACAACACTATTTGGAAAAATTGTATATTAATTTGATTAGACCAATTTTCGACCTTTAGACACAACTGTAAAGTACATGCAGAATACTAAAAGCAGAAATACCTTCAAAATTGTTGCAATCATGTTCACTTTTGAAAGATCTGTTCTAGAAAATTTGTTGTTGTATCTGTCAGCGGTGAGTTATTTACTGCCACCAGACCCACCAGGTAATTCAGATCAATTTCTAATGGCACAATCGCATTTCTATCCTACAAATAAAACCCTTTCATTTTCTCAACGTTAAAATTACAACTTTTAAGCTGTGATTTGTATGACTGAGGTCAACTTACTTTTGCACTAAAAGATCCCAATATGGAAAGAGGAGTCCCAGTTGTTCTTTCATACCCACCAAAAATGTGATCCAAGCTTGGTTTCCGAATCGAATTCCAAGTTTGTTCTGAGCAGAAATTGTCATTAGCTCGGGTATTCACTTCAACTATGACAGGTTTTCCATTCAAAACAGATGCTCGAAATATTTTGGGAACAATGCTAACCTATCTATTTTCCCAACGACTCTCTGCACAATTGTTCCCAGTTTCTTGTCCGTTTCGCGGTTTGTATCGGCTTTGCTCATTGGTTTTGTCCGTTCAACCGACAATGATTTCTTTCAAACGAACTCTTCGTCGCCAACCTTGAACACTGCTCTCAGGACTGCCGCGTTCGATATTGAACGGATCTTTGATCCTAGGGAAATTGCACGTAACAGCATTCTGGCGAACGCGGGATGCAAGATCCGGAATAGATTCGTCTGGCTTACGGATCATTTCTGGCCAAAATTTGAATTGTTCACGTACATTGTATTTGATGGAGATGAATTCCGACTTCATATGCCCTACCACTTCGTCCGACTTTGACATTCTTGGGCAGATTTTGGTGAGACAACAAATTTGCAAGCACTTTGTACGTCACATGTGTCTGGTTTATGAGAAAAACTTGAACCGCCGTTGGGATAGAGTTGACACCAACTAATGCTGTAAATCAGGCCAAGTAGCCGGACCACAGCTCGGACCTCGCCTCGAATGCGGCAAAGCTTGGAATGGAGGAACTAACTGTTTGACTGAGCGGTCTTCCGTCGTTTTTTGAATGTTTCAACGCCTTCATGGGTTACTTGCTCTGTAATTCAATGAGTTGTGTAGGTTCTGGCTCCGGTTTCATGATCTCATCTGATCGGCTTACGGGTCCGCTAATTGATACAAACAAGCAAACAGTTGTTGTATCATTATTACTGTTGCAGCATTCATTGGGACATGTAGCTGTTACTTGGGCGAGTATGCAAATGAAGTGAACATGCTATCGGGGTCGGTGTAGGAATGTGAAAGAATATCTATTAGTAATCTTGCTAAAAACGTGATACTTGTCCCCAGGTTAACCCTTTCTCACATGAATATTTTCTATTTCTCCTGAGACCTACTTGTATGCTAGGATTTGAACTCCATTGACTGGAGTGGGAGGCGTATACCATCACCACTTAGGTATAGGAGCTTGACGCTCGAAGGGGGCTCTCACGTCTTGTGGTGATTTAGTACTATGTATACGTGTTGTAATTGTTAAACACGGTGCGATATATACTATTTAACGTATATACACTGCGCTGAGTTGCCTATAGGCAACTCACTGTGAAAAGGGGTTAATTGTATAGTTTATCAACTACGGTAACGTTGTTTTCGCTTATTTTTTAATTGCTTGTTAAATTTTCACGACGCATGCCATATATAACACAGGAATCGACATGATTAATTCAATTTAAATCCATAATGTTGATTTTGTAGCGCTCGTTAAACCTTAGCATCAAACGAAAAATTCCGCTTGATTCTGAGGCCGCAAATATACTTGTTGGCCGTGCCAGTGTTCTTCGCCAGACTCTGTGCGCGTTTATCCGACTCAGTGACCCGGTTGACTTTTTGGATATGCCGGAAGTGAGTTATATTTTACTTTGTTTGTACTATATCTATACTACATGTATATTTTCTCGTGCTTTCGGTCCAAATTAACTTGTCTTTATTATAACTCAATTTTGTTTGCAAAAATATAAAAATAGCATCATTAATGCTTTTATGAAAACGCTAGAATTTCAAAAATTTTTTTACGGTTTTAGTCCAGCCTTTTGAACCGCACCCTGCCAAGGGGAAAAGTTTTCGAGAGAATCACTGTCAACCAGTCATGGGGATCCCAACCGCGTAAACTTAAAAGTACCAACCGCATCTACGTAAACCTTTCAAGAATCTTCGTGAAACTGCATCACAGTATATATTTCAGAACTGATTTGCGCTTGGATGTGGAAAATTTGTAGAAGTTGGTATTGAAAATTTAGTTTACGACGCCTTTTTGTGTTCGCAGTTTTATTGTTTAAACTTTTAACGCAAACATGGGTCAATGTTTACTTCGAACTTTAGACATATACACGATAACAGTTGTCGGCCAATGTAAAGAACAGGGCCGGAATAGTATTATACGCAAAGTCCTAAGCTTAAGCCTAAGCCTGAACCTAAGCCTAAGCGTAAGAATGGGTTTATTCCTAAGCCTAAACCTAAGCCAAAGCCAAGCAAAAAATTAGTCTAAAGCTTAAGCTTACTCTATTCTAGTCGCACAGAAAAACGTTCCGCCCCTGATCTTTACATCGGTCCAGTTATCTTACTTGTTTATGCGCAGTTCGACCGAAACAAAACATTACAATATTTGTTTTTAAACATACAGAAATTATGTTAATATATTGTTTGAGGTTTACCCCCATTGTAGTATCTGGTTAAACAGTCAAGTATTGTACAATGATGTAAAGCATCGGTAGTCCCATCGGTAAAAGACGTTTTAAGCCTTATTTACCGGCGCAGGTTTGTGCTGTGCTTAAAAGCTTTTGAACGCAAGAAGTTGATGCTTCAACTTGCAACTGCGCTTCAAGTTTTGCTCGAAGGCGTTTCTACAAAACTTGTACATGCGCGTAGAAGCAGCAAGTTCTAAAATATACGTGTACATATTGCATTTGCAAGTTCTCAATACAAACAACTGATACTATAAATGCAGGCGACAATTGCATCGACGCAGAAAAACCTAGTATTTACTTGACGTGTAATTTTCTTCCACCAAACGGTTTACTTAGAAAATTTTGACACCCCAAAATCCACTACTTAGAAAATTTTGACACCCCAAAATCCACTACTTAGAAAATTTTGACACCCCAAAATCCACTACTTAGAAGATTTTGACACCCCAAAATCCACTACTTAGAAAATTTTGACACCCCAAAATCCACTACTTAGAAAATTTTGACACCCCAAATCCACTACTTAGAAAATTTTGACACCCCAAAATCCACTACTTAGAAAATTTTGACACCCCAAAATCCACTACTTAGAAAATTTTGACACCCCAAAATCCACTACTTAGAAAATTTTGACACCCCAAAATCCACTACTTAGAAAATTTTGACACCCCAAAATCCACTACTTAGAAAATTTTGACACCCCAAAATCCACTACTTAGAAAATTTTGACACCCCAAAATCCACTACTTAGAAAATTTTGACACCCCAAAATCCACTACTTAGAAAATTTTGACACCCCAAAATCCACTACTTAGAAAATTTTGACACCCCAAAATCCACTACTTAGAAAATTTTGACACCCCAAAATCCACTGCTTAGAAAATTTTGACACCCCAAAATCCACTACTTAGAAAATTTTGACACCCCAAAATCCACTACTTAGAAAATTTTGACACCCCAAAATCCACTACTTAGAAAATTTTGACACCCCAAAATCCACTACTTAGAAAATTTTGACACCCCAAAATCCACATGAAAATAACCGTCCTCAGAAGTCAGATATCACTATGCATATTCCATATTTCATAAAGCGTCAGTACTCTACCTTACATTTGGTAGTGGTCGTATCATGCTTGTTGGGCTTAGTTTAACCCTATTTCACATGAATATTTTCAATTTCATGAAATGTAATTTCAAGGTACGATTCGTTCCTCAATCCCTCGGTCGCGAAGCATTTACGATGACCACTCATAAGAGCTTGACGCTCGAGTCCGAGGGAGCTCTCACGTCTTGTAGAGATTTTGCACTGCGCATATGTTAGAATTTCTACATACTGCTCACAGTGTGTGTGTTGCTCGCTTATTAACTGTATTCAGTTGTTCACTGTATACTCTTTGAGTTAAAGGGTTAGTGTACACGAAGTTGCAATATTGCTCCATTAAAATTCATATTTTTTATCGTACGTAATTTTTGACAATTACGGATTTTAGACAAATATGAATACTCGATTTGTGTTCATTCTGCTGGCTCCCCTGCACAGATGCGAAGAAGAAGTTGATGCAATTGGACGCAGCTTAGCAACGTTACTTGCCGATCAGGTAAACCAAGAGTGCATGATACCCTTTAACAAGAGTATGCAACTGGGTACATTCTATGTAGAAAAAATACTAAAATGTGGTCCGATTATATTTTCATTGTTGGCTGGCGGATACACGTGTAAAATGAACGTAAAATTACCCCCCCCCCAAATGAGGGGGGGTTTGGCCAAAAACGCAACGCGTGCCGGTACATTCTTTAATACACAGAATGTACTCAGTTGCACACTCTTGTTAGAGTGATCATCCACTCTTGGGTAAACCAAACAGCCGGTTTCAAATCGCATTTCCACTAGCAACTTTTTCCCATTTATGATATACAATACGCTGACATAAGGTATTATTAAAGTGTAGGTGTCGAAAACAACCCTTCGGTGCTTGAAGGGTAGTATTATTCATGATGCTTCTAGTGTTAATATGAAATTTTTTAAGCCGTTTATAAAACCGCAATTTCACACCACAACGATGTATACTTAAATTTAATATGGGGTTGTGAAATTCAAATTTTACTAATTATACAGTACGTGCAAACT
This sequence comes from Enoplolaimus lenunculus, assembly GCA_030248215.1. Taxonomy (NCBI): domain Eukaryota; kingdom Metazoa; phylum Nematoda; class Enoplea; order Enoplida; family Thoracostomopsidae; genus Enoplolaimus; species Enoplolaimus lenunculus. The sequence continues at coordinate 37,016 of JASANG010003076.1, read as the reverse complement.
ATTGTGGTTAATGCGTAACACGCTACTCTACACTATTACCTATAATCGTTAATTGCAATAAGTAATTTTCTAGTTTTACATATCAAATTGACAGTTGGTTGAATGAGGGCAGTGCCTTCACTAGTATGCTGCAGGGTGTAACCGGATTTCCGTTTCCGGTAAAAATGGTATCGGTTTCCGTTATAGAAAAACAGCAATTGTTATTTTTACGTTCAAAATTAGTTATAAATCACGTATATATCTCGAATTTTTGTTACAAAACAAACAAAAATCAGTCAAAATTTTAAAAATTTCGACGAATCCGCTATTTTTTGTTTAAAATTTTAGAAAGCCCGCTGAACATCTGCACTGTTCTATTGGGCTGGCAGAAAAATAAAACATCTTTGAAATTTTTATGCTTTAGTATTTATGCATAGATAAAAATTAAATGTTTCATATTTTTCACATTTGCCTGGCTGATTAGCGCATCTATTTAACCCTTTCTCACATGAATATTTTCAATTTCATATGAGATGCGCTTTCAAGGTAACATTCGATCCCCAGTATCACGGGTGGAAGCCGTTTACGATGACCACTGAACTATAGGAGCCTGACGCTCGAGCCCGAGGGCTCTCACGTCTTGTGGCGATTTTGCACTGAGAATATATGTTATAAATGTTAAACGTGTGTATTGCTCGTACATGATTGTATTTAGTTTATACTTTATGAGTGAAAGGCTTAAGATAAAATTGTGAATATAGCTTAAAGGTGTTTGGAGAACTGGCGTACCGAGCGACAACAGTTAACGAGTTGTGTGACGGTTTCGACGAATTTTTGACTCAGTCGCTGTTGATTCCGCCAGGGAAATGGTCTCCAAATGTTAAACTGGATCCAGATGATAATTCGCATGAGGTAAAAAGAATCGTCTCATGCAAGTTTGACCGTAAAAGCAGAAAATAGCGCTGCAATTATTACAGTTTTTAGCAACAATGTTTTTTTATTCCACCATTTTATGTTGTACTAGGGATGTTCAAACTCGGCTGGCTTGCAGTTAACGTATTTAATTGCTGAGGATGTTCAATGGATCAAGCTGAACTGTCTAGAACCATAAACATAACTACGCACCATACTGTCCAACATGTTGCAAATTACACATGAAAATAACTGTAAATTTTGTTTTTCAGGCAGTAAGAGTAGCAGGTGGTAAACAACAAGATGCCGCAACAGGACAAAGCGTACACTCTGGTGCTAGCCATGGTCACAGTCATGCTGTTGAATTACATAGGACTGGAAGGTTAGAGTTGTAATTTCCGCATAATCTTGATGGTCAATGTTACTTTAAGGGGCGTAACAGTAGATTAAGCGTATTCCTAAGCCTAAGCGTAAGCAAAAAAATTGTAATCTAGAATCTAAACCTACTCTTTTATAGACCCACCCAAAACCTTGTCGCGCCTTAATGTAACATGGGCCATCTTGACCATAACAACGCTTTCAGACTATAAAAATACATGTTTAAAAATATGAAAAACTTCCTTAATTGTTTAGTTTCGAGTTTCAAACAATGGATTTTAGCTGGCTTACCATACTGAGTACAGTGTATTAGCTACGTGATTAAAAAATTTAATTCTTAAAAAATCACTTTCGTATTAAGTTAATCATATAAGAATCTTTCGACTGTTCTACAGGTTATTTGGTGGAATTGTGTCGGATGTTTTGTGCAAACTTCCGTTTTACATTTCCGATTTCACGGCGCCGTTTACACGTGATAACATTGGACGGTGCCTTGGTGCGACCATATTCATCTACTTCGCTAATTTAGCATCGATTATGATTTTGTCAAGCGTTTTAGACTTTGCAACCGGCGGATATATTGTAAGAAAATTCAGATACAGGTGCAAAATATGGGTCCATGTTAAGATTAGGAGCGGAACGTTTTTCTGTGGGACTGCAATAAAGTAAACTTAAGCTTTTGACTATTTTTTGCTTGGCTTAGGCTTAGGCTTAGGAATATGTTCATTCTTAAGCTTGGGCTTAGGCTTAAGAATATGCTTATATTACTATTGCGATCCTGTACTTTACATTGGCCAAAAAATGCATGTATTGAATTTATATTTCTTACGAATTGTATAAAATTACTGTTCAAACGAATTTGTGCTATTGGTTGGAAATAAATTTTGTAGTATAGTGATAAATTTTATTGTTAGGATTAGTTTTTAAAGGGTGAAAATATCAACAAATTCCCACCCCTTAACCCTATTGTATTTCGTCGTTTTTGGAGGCAACATGGCAAAATTGCAATTTTTTCATAAAAATTGCTATTTAGCACAATTGAAATGCAACAGAAATGTTCCGCTTTTATCCTTTAATCTAAGCCTTCTTCAACAGTTTTACGTTGCTGTATTGTCCCAGCTTTAAATTTTCAGCAAATTATCAACGTGTACGAGGATGCGAATTCCGTGTTTGAATTTGATTAAAGTTTAATTTTAGGGACCAATTGAAGGATTGGTTGGAGTGAGCATATGCGGAATATTCTATGCGCTATTTTCTGGTCAACCGTTGTGTATCATTAGTCCAACTGGACACACATTGACTTTCGAATTGATATTGTACAAATTTTGCAAGTACTGTTGACTGGTTCTGGTTTATTTACATTCTGGTTTTGGCTATTTACATTTGCCCATGCTATTTTGAGGGTATATACCGTATTTCCACTGGGCTCTAGTTTGTAGTATATAAATCAGTGTGCAATCATCAATTGCAATCACATTAGTGTTTCGCTTTAGTTTTTGATATCTGGCGATATGCTTGCGTTAAGTTTGATTTATAAACCAAATCAATTAAATTCTTCAGCATCTAAATGAAATGTTTTCGTTGCTGATATTTTGACCTCTGTTTCGTTTTGTTTCCGGTATTTTTACTATCCGTTTGTTTTCTAAACCTTAGCGGCTAAAGACACCTCGAAAAGATTGCAAGCAACAGAATCGTTGACTTTAAACAATGCAAAAGAAAGTGATTGATGCTAATAATTTTACGTTTCTCATAAAATGAGATGTTCATATATACATCGTAGCTGGACAAACGTTAATATTAATAGGGAAAGAATTCAACGGGGTAAGATTTTAACCGTCGCAAAGGAACTTCCAGCTCAAACTCTACCTTAGACGAACCAGAGGTCGATTTTCTGCCTCAACTGCAGCCAGTCGCAGACCTCCAGTTATACCCCGCACGATTTGTAATGGTAATTTTTTTATAATTTCAAGAAGCAATCACTTACATCTGTTTCCGTTTCGATGTTGGATGGGCGTTTGGACGGTATTTTATTTGCTGTTAATGGTTGCATTTGATATGTCCGTATTTGTCGGACTGATTACTCGATTCACAGAAGAAGTGTTCGCTGTGCTTGTATCAGTAATGTTCGTGTATCATGCGATTCAACAACTGGTCAAAATATCCGATCAATTTCCTGTGATTATTGATTGGAGGGTAACTGTTATTGTACAACGTCTGAAACTCAAACACTGGACGTCGCCGTGCGTCATGTTAATCATTGTATTTAACATGCGATGCCGCGGTTCAGCATCCAAATAATATCGCGAATACTGTAATGACCCGAATAATAGGGGGGACCTGATATTTATTTGGCCTCTCTAGAGGGTACCCCCCTTGTTATTCGGTTACGGACTGTTATTTATTCATAACCCACGCTCAGCCACCCTTCGTTACTGATATATATCCGGTACAGCAATTATCCGTTGAATTAAACATTTATTTGTCTTGTGTCAATAGCTTGAGCGATCATGTAAGGTTATACTTACGCCTTAAAGATTCGAACTCAATTTTATTTGGTCCTGCAGTCATTTTTGCACTACATTTAGGAATACCTGACCTTCATGGACTCTAATTAGGACTTAGGGACTCAATCCGCTTACAGACTCTTATTAGGGATATGGACTCCTATTGATTTTGACTTAAAATGGGGTCATCCTTTTTATTACTTCACACCCTCTTATTAGGGTCACTACAGTACGTGGAATATCGCATCGGAATATAACATGATTGGTGTCTTACGAAGGATGAAGGATTTCTCAGCGGGGAGATTTGAGATTGCGTTGGCCTTCTACTCAGGGTCCATAATTAGCCAGTGTTTAATCTAGTCTTAATCTCTAATATAGTTATACATCATGTGACTAAGAGTACTTGAGTAAATTTATACAATTATGCGCTGTTCCAGACTTCGCACTCATTTGAGACGCTAATATGTCTAGCACTGGCCAGATGTATATCAGGGGAGAAGCTTAGTACTCTAAGAGAAATTTTCACCCCCGCTGAAACATTTTGACCCAATGGTAAGTCTTGAAAAATCAACTGAATACCGGTACTCAACACTGTTTTGGCCCTCAGTATATTGAGCTGACTACGAGTTTGTAATATTTGTGCTATAATCAACAAATATATGACCGTTCATAATAAGCGGATAATTTCTCAACTTCAGGATGCCCTAAATGATCCATGCAAATGTAACGTAACTAGGCAAACAACGCTACTGCCACCAATTCAAAATACATCTGCATCCGTTGGCGTCAGTAATGTTCCGCCAACTGCATTCTACTCAACGTACATTTATGAGAATATTACGCCAGAAGGTATTAATATAATATAACATTTCCGCGTCTTCCATACTGCTAATTTGGTATGAAATGAATTCAAGTGTACCAGCAACCGGTACGAGATTCGGTTACCCTCTGGTCAACTGAGGGATTGTTCATATTGCTTTAGATAATTTTTCGTTTGATTATTTAGTTCACAGGATCCGGTTTGGATTCCAACCTTAAGTCCGTATTGTTTTTCAGCAGTAGAAATTTCAGAAGCATCAGTGAACAGTGAAAACAAAAACGTTCGAACCTCATGATCAACTTTAAATTAATCAGGTTGTTTACGATCAAATAAAAATATATTTTGTTTCTGCATTAAATAACGTACAACAATCATTACAACAATCATAATCCTACAGAAAGGATCTTATCACCTCTACGCGTATGGTCCATGCAGTGCCGGAGCAGACAGGGATGTGGGGTATCGCCCAAGGCTTTCCCCGAACTTCAAGCCAGGCACATTTTAAAACTTCGACAGTTTTTGTTTCCAACCAGTTGCGATGGTGGTCCATTTTGGTGTGGGGGCCCCCAAAACGGTGTTACTGGGGTAGTTGCTTCGGCCCTGGATCAATGCTTAGACTTATGCTCCGGCTGAAACTAAAACTTAATATTTTTGCTTACAAATTTAAAATCATAAATGTCCGTGTTTTTAGCGTGCCGTTCTCTTGGTGGCGTCAGCTACGGTGTTATGTGCAAATACAATCCAAACGTATACTTATTTTGTGTTATTATATTTTTTGCGAGTTTTATCATATGCTACAGCCTGGCACGCTTCCGAAAATCGCTTATGTTTCCTACTTTTGTAAGCTTTTGTCGGCGGAACAACTTCAATTTTTGTTTCAAAAACAGTTTTATTAAGCGTTAACAGTATTGGTTTCTGGGCCAATGTTACTTTAAGGGGCGTAACAGTAGATTAAGTGTATTCCTAAGCCTAAGCGTTGCAAAAATGTGTTCCTTAGCCTAAGCCTAAGCAAAAAAATGTAATCTGGAACCTAAAACTACTCTTTTGCAGACCCACCAGAAACGTGGACTTCCCTCAACATGGGCCGGTTTCTGTGTGACATGCCTGAATTGACTGACCAATCAAATGGAATACGATATATTTTACCAAAATTACAAAGATATAACATGAAAAGACTCATCGAGTAAAATGTCTGTCGGTGATTATGGTGCGGGATTGTGTTGAGCGCTGGCGTCAGCCACAGCTCTCCGGTAGACGGGGTCCGCCGCATCCCATCGCTGAGGAACAACAATTAAGTTCAAAACTATACTGGATCCAAAAACCAAAATAAGCGTCTTATGTTTTACTCGATTTGCTTGTGTTATGCTCATAACATAGTTTCGATCGGGCTCGAATTATAGGTTAGCGTTTGGCCCATGGGTATTTGGAATTTAATTATGATAATCAGTTACAGCAAGAGTGGATGATGCATACTTCAACAAGAGTATGCAACTGGGTACGTTCTATGTAGAAAAAATGTACCCGACACACGCCGCTTTTTGCCTTACCCCCCTTTATTTAGAGAGGGGTATAGCCAGTACTAACCTTGGCACTTTATGTATACAGCGTTTAACATGAACAACCTCTTATAGTTTAAGTTAGGGTACTCATGTGATAGCGAACCCCTTTAAACAAGGGGTTGGCGGTTGGCCAAAAACGCAACGCCAGGTGGTACATTTTGTACCGTTCGAGACCCTAACAATGGCACAATCTTGTCATAATTCACTCTTGGTTATAGATACGTGAATTGTTCTCAGAATTCAATGTCATTCTTACAATTATTGGCATCGCTGTGATAACGTTTTTCGTTGGCATTGAAGTTCCTATGCTGAGTATGCCAAGTGGCTTTGAGGTACTTGCATGCAACTTTACTGGGTGCGCTGACAAAGTTATGCTGCGTCTAGAATAAATACTAATTATAAACTACGCGATTTGTAATAAAATCGGAGTGCAAAACATTACTCCCTATTAGTGCCATGCCAGTGACACTTTGAATGTATCAACTTAAAATAACAGGAGAGGGTCGGAAGGGCCGTCGGCGCCCTTCCATCCGAAAATATTTTAATGATAAAATGGCAGGGACTCTACTTTACAAATTTCGACATTTGGCCTGCAAAAATTGCGTTTGGTTTCTTGCTTGTTTCGCTCGCGAGTCTTTTTCACAATATATATATATTGCATAAATTACAGCTGCAAAATCTCATTTTTATTATATATTAAATGTTTGGAGTTGAACGGACAAAATAGGTATCCTTGAAACATATTTTTTCAACTTTACTTTTTCCTAAACTTTGTCATTTTTACACTATGTTAAGTATTAATTGCTAACAACCTTTAATGGTTTGCATTTTTTAAATTGGAAATATTGACGTTGCAAATCGTGCAACCGCACTGCAAAAAATTGTGAGTCAAATTGGCTCTCTCCGAAATAGGCTCTACGGGACTACACAAACTGGATCAAACTCGACTTCGCCAGAGTCATATTCGACTCTCTGAGCCGTATGTTTGACTCTGTCTGAGTCGAATTTGACAGTTTGTGTAGTCTCGTAGAGCCTATTTCGGAGAGAGTAAATTTGACTCACTTTTTTTCTGTAGTGCATTTTCACTCAATTTTAATTTTATGAGTGGTATAGACAACATTTTAGACCACTAAAAATCGCAATTGGATAATAAACCCGTTTGAAATTGAACATTGGTGGCTGGCGGTGGTGAACTTTTTGCCTGGCGCATTATTTACCATGTTACTTTTGGTTGATCAGCAAGTCGCAACCGCGATAATAAATCGTAAAGAACAAAAACTAAAGGTAAACTGTACTGAAATGTAACGCAAATCAAAATAAATCTTTGTAGTAAACGCCGTTGTTCAAAACGGCCAATATAAAGAACAGGGACGGAACAGTACTATAAGTATATTCCTAAGCCTAAGCGTAAGCCTAAGCCTAAGCGTAAGAATGGGCATATTCCTAAGGCTAAGCCTAAGCATAAGTACAAGCCTAAGATACGCCAAGTAAAAAATTCATTTCTAGTCCTAGAGAAAAACGTTCCGCTCCTGATCTTTACATGGGCGTTCGAAACGAATAATACTCCGGTAGTAGAAACGTTTCATTGTTAACGATTTTGCTGCGGAAAATTTCAAAATTGTTTTTCAATAAATATACGTGTATGATAACCATACCGGTTTCAATTCCGCCTACAAGCAGGTAATCAATGGCTTAGGCTATCGACGTTGATTCGGTTTTAGTCATTTAAAACAAGAGTGCATAATACAAGAGTGTGCAAGTCTTGCGGTTTCGCAGGGAACAAGGTGTACCACCGGGCGTTGTGTTTTTGGCCGACCCCAATTCTTGTTTAGAGGGTGGGTCGTTGCCGCATGCAATAACCCTAAATTAAACTATAAGCGGATCATTTTTGTAGCCCGATCCATAAATGGTCATGGTTCGAACAGGTTGTACCCCCCTCTAAAAAGTAGGTCAAAAACGCAACACGTGCCAGATACATTCTTCTCTACACAGAATGTACCCTGTTGCATACTCTTGTTAGAGTATGCATTATCCACTCTTGTAAACTATAAACATTAAAATTCATAGCAGCAATTGTTTAAAGCTTTAATTGGTGTGTATCTGACCATTATTTCACTATCCCTTCATCGTTTTCAAAGTCATATATTTTTAATTGTTCTTCAAACAAGTCTGAGTGAAGAATAGGCAGGTATTGGCGCAACTACTGAGAGATAAACGAAGCATCCCTTCACACCGGCTCTGCCGCGCAGAAAATTTTACGATTGCAAGCGGTCAGCCTATTAGCTTGCACCGTGTTCCAAAAATTTGACTATAATACAATACGAATTACAAAATTTTACGCCTTTTGGTGTATTAATGTCTAGTTTTTACCTAAAGTATCGTCGAATTCGGTAAACACGCTTTAAGAATGCTTTCGACACCCAAAACAATCACTTCCCCGTTGAAAAATTCTGGATCCGCCCCAGAGAGTACGAAGCTATTTTTCGTTGAACGTCTTTGATATTTAAAATGAACTAGAGAGAACTAGTTTAATCTGTGTTTAATTTTAAGCTATGCTAATCGTTTGAAATATTTTTTATTATATTCGCTGAACAATTTTCATTTCAGAAGGGTTTTGGCTACCATCTCGATCTATTTGTGTTAGCAATTATTACTTTAACCTGCAGCATTCTTGGCTTGCCGTTTTTTGTCGCTGCTACAGTTGTTTCTATAATGCATTCACAGTCATTACAAGTTTACCACGAACGAGCGGCACCCGGCGAAACACCACGGTTCCTAGGAGTTATGTAAGTTTTAGGTTTCGTTTCAAAAATACAAACAGTTTTAGTGTTTGAAGAACGCTGGTAATCAGCTATGTAGCGTTTTGGTTGAAAAAACAATTTAGTTTGGTTTATAATGGCGTCGAACTGGCGAATTCATTTTAGAGTTTCTCCACTTTACAAAACAGCGTTTTGAAACATGCTGTTTAAAAAGCGGAAGGCGTTTAAATATTGTTTTAACATTTTCTCGACGGCCGCTTGCGAACGGACATGCCTACTACACGTAAACGGCAATGTTTGCAATTTGAAATTTAAATTTTTATATTTGTATTGCAGTGGACATACGATATACCCATATAAAGTATTTCCTCTTAGAATTGAAAACAAAATAATGTAACCATGAAACTAGTGATCAAAAAATTAAACACAGTTCGACTCAGCTCGGCAATTTGCGTAATACTTACTAGTGTTCAAATTTTTGCAATTTTTGATAAACAATTCCTCGAACACAAAAATTAGGGCAGTACCTTCAAAATGGACGTTTTTAAAAATTTATCTCATAAATGTACGGATGTCCCATTTGTGGATCCGTATGACACGTTGCGTTTAAAACTCAACAATGCTGTTCTTATTTGCGGACGTGTATATTCAACTGTACCTCATACACAAATGCCACCATTGGGACTACCGTATTGAGAGTGTTTATTTATTACACGAAATCAACTGCTCTTCGTACTCGAAGAACAAAGTAATTTTAATTAAATCATCCGTTGACACTTTGCCAATGTAAAGATCAGGGGCGGAACGTTTTTCTGTAGGACTGCAATAGAGTAAGCTTAAGCTATATAGACGCCTTTACGAAAATTTTGCTGCGGGTGCGGTGGGGATCGAACCTACGATGTACGGATTACCGGTCCGATGCTGTAACCACTAAGCTATGCAGCCATGCAGACTTTTCGCTACTATTACCCCATATACCTTAAGTTTGGTAAATACGCCGCGAAACCATGTGAGCTGAAGATCGTGTGTCACGTTTCTCAATCGATACCGCTGAGCAATTCTAAGTTAAGAAGTACAATGTAGAGCCCTTGACGAAAATTTTGGTGCAGATGCGATGGTTTCTCATACGCTCGCTTTTACTCGTTTTCAACAATTTGATTGGTCAAATTGTACGCGGTTTCGTTATTTCCAGAGAACAGAGAGTAACGGCGTTGGTTTCGCACACAATGATTGGCCTGACCGCGGCGTTTCTCATGTTTGTTACACCAGTTTTTCAGGTAGTGTTTCGAACAAAACGAGTCAACCAAATTTCCGCCTGAACATTTTCAACTTCAGCTAAAATTTACTGGTATTTACTAGGCGCGTAGGCCAGGATTTTGAACTGGTAGAAACTAAGAGTTAAGAACATTGTACATTGTGGTTACGTTCTGATAATTTGCGTTAATTGTGCTGAAAATATCATTCAGGATATGAAATTTCTTAAAAGAACTTTTCGGATTATATATGGATTTGGATTAATCTAGATAATTGAGACCTACTGTAGTGACCCGAATAAGAGGGGGGACTGATATTTATATGGTTTTTCCAGAGAATTCCCTCCTGTTATTCGGTTACGGACAGTTATTTATTTTTAACCCGCCCTCCACCACCCTTGAATTAAACGTTTATTTGTCTTGTATCAGTAGCTTGAGCGATCATGCAAGGTTATACTTAGGATTGTACTTTCAAAATTTAAGTACGCTTAAAAGTTTCGAACTCAAATTCTTGGTATTGGAGTCATTTGTGCGCTACAATTAGTGATAATTGCCATTTACGGACTCTTATCAGGGTTTAGGGACTGTATCCGCTTACGTACTCTTATTAGGGATATGGACTCCTATTAATTAAGACCCAAAATGGGGACCCCCCACCGTCTTAGTACCCCATACCCTCTTATTCGGGTCACTTCAGTATTCCTGGCTACGCATATTGCATCGATGAAGATAGCTGACGCTCGGATTTTGCAGTATTTATCGTTTACAGCTGAGTAACGGTGAATAGTATACTATAGTCTATAAGGAAAAAGGTCAGAATGAGAGTTTTAAAGCAGGGATGTGCCGATTAATCGGCATCGGCTTTAGCGTCGGCAATAATCAGCACTTTTCGTGAGTATCGGCATCGGCACTGCAAAAAATTGCCGATTCTTTGCCGATACTTTTTGCACATATAACAGTCAGTTGGAATGCTATAAGTTTCATTTCTGTGCGCATATCTGTGTGTCTTGTCAGGAAAACTGTTATCTCTTTGCATTTGTGTTTGAAAAAATTAATTGAAATGAACCGTTCTTACAAAATTTTAATCGTTTATGATGGTTAGGGTTTAAGTCTTCAGATAACGATGTAATGAGCAAACAATAGTTTCCTCCAAAATACGTATTCCGGTGATTAAATAGTGTGCCGGACCCAATTAGAAAAGGGTAATAAGTGAGTTCCAATCAATAGGAGTCCGTATCCCTAATAAGAGTCCGTAAACAGATAGAATCCCTAAACCCTAATTAAAGTCCATAAATGTCAATTACCTCTAATTGTAGCGCATGACTCCAGAATCAAATAAGGTTGAGTTTCTCGCTTTAAAGCGTACTTAACCCCTTTTCACATTGAGTTGCCAGTAGGCAACTCAGCGCAGTGTATATACGTTAAATAGTATATATCGCATCATGTTTAACAATTGCAACACGTATACATAGTACTAAATCACCACAAGACGTGAGAGCCCCCTCGGACTCGAGCGTCAAGCTCCTATAGCTGAATGGTGATGGTATACGCCTCCCACTAAAGTCACTGGAGTTCGAATCCTAGCATAAAAGTAGGACTCAGGAAAAATAGAAAATATTCATGTGAGAAAGGGTTAAATTTTGAAATTTGTGTTGGTTTTTGTTTCAGCGTATACCAGTAGCCTGTCTACTTGGCATATACATGTTTATGGGTGTATCGTCACTATCCGAAACTGATGTAAGTTTAAGTTTGTAGCCGAAGCCAGTACACACCACAAAGGCCTCAGCCTCCTCCCATAAAATTTTTTTTGGCTTCTAAGAAAGTTTTAGTGCGCTAGTAAATAATTTTATTCATCACTTGTAAAACTTGGAAGTAAAACGCCGCACCCACCGACACTGTTTTTTATTTCGTTGCTATTGCGTATCCTTTAAGAAAACTAAAAATGTTTCTTAAAAATTCCACACACAAAATACAGTAAACCAAGTTCAAAAATTTCCCGCAGTTTCAGGAAAAGAGTAATGCGTTTCAATGTTTTCTTTATACAAATGGTTCAACTTGGCCTTACAAGCCAACGAAAGCCCTTGCTTGCTCCATTTAAAAATTACTAGTCTACGAGTGTTGCGCAATGCGCAAAAGTTACCTAAAGCACAAAAATTTTTTTGCAAATTTTCTTTTTATAGAATCACATGTATTTCCTAACAAAATATTGTAAACAAAGTAATGCTTGAAAGTTGCCCGAAATACGTATGTAGAGCGTTCCAGCTTTAATATATATATATTTAGTCCCCATATAAAAGGTAAAATGGTTGCGAGCCTGAAGTTCTTCCTAACGTAAAAACAATACTTAAGTTCACAGTTAAGTATCAGAGTTTAGGACTAATCGTTATGTCCACGTAAATTTTAGCTCATGAAACGTGTCAAAATATTATTTATGCCGGTGAAGTATCAACCTGATTACGCATTCCTTCGTCTTATTCCTTTATGGCGTGTCAACTGTTTTACAATTATTCAAATTGTCGCATTTGTTATTTTGTTTGCCATCAAAATGTACAGTTGGACGAGTATGATATTCCCAGCTTTTGTAAGTTTAACAAGCGTTAATTGTTGAATTAAGTAAACCAGAGGAACGGTTTTGTAGATCCAGACCCCTTCGAATTAATGAACAAAAATATTACGCGGCATTTCATGTCTTATATTCTTCTCGTCACAGCCCTTATATTAAATTTTTAATATATTCGAAACGGTTTCGTGATCTTTACTTTAAACTCCAACCAATTCAATATCGTGGCTATGAGAATAAAACACTTTGCGTTATCGGGTCTGTAGCCAAGGGGAAGCAGGGGGCTCAGCCCCCTTGGAAACATTTTGCCCCCCCTAGAAAATTTTCAACCTGGAGGAGGCTGAGCTCAACCCGAAACATCTCTGAAATTCGATTATTTATATACTCTATTAAGAATATAAACGGAGCAACTGTTTTACGTACATAAAATCAGAAAATTAATTCTTGAATAAAAGACGACTATTTTTGAAAGGAAGAAATTTGTCATAAATTGGCAATAGCAATTTCTTGAATTTAAAACATTTATGTTTTAACCATTTAAGAAATTAATTTCAGAGCTGTTTAAGGCTATTAATGTATAAAACGCAAGACATTTATGTCTTGCAAATTTAAGAAAGTAGAAGTCTTCTAAATTTTAAGACAATTTATTTTGTGTGTAGTGATCGTCTTAGCAGTTCCGCACACCACACAGTGGCGACTGAATCAAATTATGAATGCAGCGTTGGGAGTAGGTTAAACACAATGGAGATTGTAGATATACTTAAAGTACGGTAAGGAGCATAATAGTCCGAGCAATTGACTGGCAAGTTCATGGTACGATCAGTACTTTATGTTTTCGGTAGGTGAGTCCGTCAACTAAATAAACGTAGGTTGGCTTATTTAATGATAGAAACCATATGTGCCATTATCCAAATTCCACAATATCATGCGTACACTTGGTAACTTTTGAAGGGGTAGTGTGCAGCGCACTGAAGCTGCACGAAATGATATTCACGGAAATTGCCAAATGTTGATTTAGCTACAGTACGAGGGTGACAAAATCATTAACTAAGTATACAAATATGTTTCACCGAATGCACTGCGAACCTGGCAAGGTTGTTGAAATCGAAATTTATGGAACTTTCAAAAATCGAATCAAAAGTAAAACACGACGTTGTTGACGACCGAATCAAAAGATAATAAGTTGGTTCCGACTTGGTGAAAGGTTGAAAAAATTTTTGAACGCCTAGAAAATATCAGCTGGCCGTCCTATCCAATTTGGGACCAGAAGTGTAGCGAAACACCTTTACCCCTACTTCCAGCGCCAACGGTATATTGGAAAATGTTACCTTGTGCGTTCAAGTTATCGTAGAGTGTGCACTATGAACGTGTCTATTGGTCAATTACAGATGATATTAATGGTGATAGTTCGTTGGCTTCTCGAACGCTTTTACTCCCAATCAGAATTATACGTGTTAGACGATCCGCTACCAAGAATTCGTGACATATTTCGACCTCAGACGCGTTTCGTTGATGCAAACTCTACCGCAATGAATATGATACACGAAGCAATATCGATTCAAAGTGGCGCTGATGTTTCAGTGCGAAATTTGGCCGGAGCAAAAATGACGTCTCGGCCAAGTTTCGCTGAAACTGTTCGTGCTGTGCGAAGAGCAAACATTAAAAGTCAACCAGATATCCGGTACATTCGGCCGTCGCTTCCACCACAACCGCATCGAGAATTTATCGAACGATACGAAGAAAGATTTTAATAAGGAATTGTGACAAAAATACTAAGCGCTTTTCGCCTTTTGAAAAAAAAGCGTTTATATTATTGATGCGAAAATAGCGTTTTGATAAACGTTAAAAAGTGTTTATGTTCGCGGTTTGCTGCTCAACTGATTCATTTTAAAGTTGTTCCGTTGATTAAAAAATGAGTTTTGAAAAATGCTGTTTGCAACGCGAAAAACGTTTAAAATACGGTATATCTTTGACACGATTCGTAAGGATTTTTTCATATTTGCATAAGGATCATGAGAATTGAAATTTATTTTATGCGGTTAAGCAGGCCTGCAAATAACGAAAAGCATTGCCCCCATCAACGTCAAAATACTATCGCCCCCACCATGGGTCAAATATGTTTTCAACTACATTAAAACAATTCTATCTCGGGAATAATTTCTTTGACCCCTCTAGAAAATATTTTACACCCTGTATTATGAATTTCTGGATATGGGGATGCAGTCAAATCAGTTTTGCTAAATAACTAGTTAACATAAGTGTGACTGTAAGAATTTCGTTTTTTGCACAACAAAGTTCTGTAGTGACCCGAATAAGAACGGGTAATAAGAGGGGGTCCCAATTTTTAGTCCCAATCGATACGAGTCTGTATCCCTAATGAGAGTCAGTAAGTGGATCGAGTCTCTAAACACTAATTAAAGTTCATAAATGTCAATTATCGCTAAACGTAGTGCATAAATGACTTCAGGACTAAATAAAGTTTAGTTCAAAACTTTGGCCCATGTATAGAACAGGGCTGGATTGTTTTCCGTCGGGGCTGCAATAGAGTCAGTTTAAGCTTTAGACTAACTTTTTTGCGTAGGCTTAGGCTAAGGAATAGGCTCATACTTACGCTCAGGCTTAGGCTTAGGCTTAGGAATATGCTTATACTACTGTTCCAGCTCTGTTCTATACATGAGACGAAACTTTAAAGCGTACATACGTTTTAAAAGTAATTCCAAAGTATAACCTTGCATTGTCGCTTAAACTTTTGACACATTGCAAATAAACCTTTAATTCAACGAATAGTTGCAATCTCGAATGTATATCAATATCGAGGGGCGGCGGAGGGTGGGTTAAAGCTAACAGGCTGTATCCAAATCACAGAGGGGTGTCCTCTGTAGAGGCCAAATAAATATCAGCCCCCTTTTTATTTGGGTCACTACAGTATGAAATTCTGCGGAATGCTTAAATTGACAAAAACAGCAAGTAAACGGAAGCGATTGTATATGATCAAAGCTGATATTTTTACAAAATATTTGGTTTTTTTATGAAATTTAAATTACTCATCACATCATATATGAAACATTAAAGCTCGATAATCAATTGGGATGTGGCAGCTGCAAATCAAGAACCGCTGAATGTACTGGTAAATATACGAACATGGTATCAAATGCTAGAGGGTAAGCAGAAGGTATTGAAAAATATGTGGTATCGTACTCGATGACGGATTTCGATAGACAGTCATTAAACATTTTAAAAATCATACATTACAAAAAATGGTGAGTCAAATTGACTCTCTCCGAAATAGGCTCTAAGGACAACACGAATTTGATTCAGTTTGTGTAGTCCCGTAGAGCCTATTTCAGAGAGAGACAATTTGACTCACCTGTGCTTGTTCAGAAGAGACAAAAATGCTTTATGCGACGAAAGCTTTTCTTCGCATGTTCACTCGATTACGAGCAAAATTGTACGATCAATTTCTTATTAATAGACTGGACAAACGTAAAGAACAGGGACGGAACAATATAATAAGCATATTCCTAAGCCTAAGTCTAAGCCTAAGCCTTAGCCAAGCAAAAAAATTTGTATAAAGCTTAATCCTAGGCCCACAGAAAAATGTTCAGCCCCTGATCTTTACATGGACCATAGATTGGATATCGCCCGCCAGTATTTCTGCTGCAACGATTTTTAATGCAGTGAAATTAAACTCTAGAAAAGATCTAATTTTATTACACTAAAACCATTACTAATCGACAATTTTAACAACAGTTTGACGTAAGTTTTCTGTTGCCTGGTGATTTTTTGGTGATTGTTTTGTCAAGTTGTAAAATATCGTTCAGATTGTCAGTAACAGACATTTCAAGCTCAGCATTCGATTGTTGAATGATCTGAAAATATGTAAATTTAACCCTTTCTCACA
Organism: Enoplolaimus lenunculus; assembly: GCA_030248215.1. Classification (NCBI taxonomy): domain Eukaryota; kingdom Metazoa; phylum Nematoda; class Enoplea; order Enoplida; family Thoracostomopsidae; genus Enoplolaimus; species Enoplolaimus lenunculus. The sequence goes on along the minus strand of JASANG010003076.1, from coordinate 20,391 downwards.
TTGAGTTGGCTATAGGCAACTCAGCGCAGTGTATATACGTTAAATAATATATATCACACCGTGTTTAACAATTGCAACTTCAAGCTCAGCATTCGATTGTTGAATGATCTGAAAATATGTAAATTTAACCCTTTCTCACATTGAGTTGGCTATAGGCAACTCAGCGCAGTGTATATACGTTAAATAATATATATCACACCGTGTTTAACAATTGCAACACGTATACATAGTACTAAATCACCGCAAGACGTAAGAGCCCCCTCGGGCTCGAGCATCAAGCTCCAGTAGCTGAGTGGTGATGGTATACGCCTCCCACTCTAGTCATTGGAGTTCGAATCCAAGCATAGAAAGTATGTCTCAGGGGAAATACAAAATATTCATGTGAGAAAGGGTTAATTGAGCAAAAGACGACAGAAATTTGGGCCAATGTTACTTTTATTGCCGTAACAGTAGATTGAGCATATTTCTAAGCCTAAGCCTAAGCTTAAGAGTTGCAAAGGCGTATTCCTAAGCGTATTAAATCTAAGCATAAGCCTAAGCTTAAGCAAAAAATGTAGTCTGGAATGTAAGCCTACACTTTTACAAACCCACCAGAAACCGGAACGGCCTTAAAAGTAACATGGGCCAAAATTTGCGATGACAATTTGACAAAAAGCTTGGTTTATTGCCAAATTTGTGTCTTATGCTGTTTTAAGTCATAAATGTTCTATGACCAAAATACTTTTTAGTTTTACTATTTGTAAACTTTGTCTTGCATAGTGTAGGACACACTTTACCTGCAAATTCGGCTCATATTACTTTAAGGGGCGTCCAGGTTTCTGGTGGGTCTATAAAAGAGTAGGTTTAGACTCTAGATTACATTTTTTGCTTAGGTTTGAGATAAGGCTTAGGCTTAGGATTTGGAACTCATTTTCGCAACGCTTAGGCTTAGGCTTATGCTTAGGAATACGCTTAATCTACTGTTACGCCCCTAAAAGTAACATTGGCCGCAAATTTTGTACATGCTATAAACATTTTAATACGCGTAAACTTAAATAGTATCCTAAGCCTCAGCGCAAATATAAGCCTATAACTAAGACCACTATAGGCTATCCCTGCGCTGATGCTTTTGCTTTGACCTAGAGTTAGGTGCATCAATATGCTTATAGTATTGTTACGCCCCTTGAAAATAACATTGGTCGAATGAGTCAAATTGTACTGAAAGATTTTAGTATAACGAAAAGTATCTGTTGCAACAAAGGCAAAGATAGATGTTGCGCCTATTAAAATACTTGCAGGAGCAGGCTCTGTGCTTCAATATCAGCGCGGTTTTCATGCTCCTTTCAAGGGCTGCTTGTTAAGGTTAATTTTTAGGTGTTGACACAATAATTTTTGCGATAAACGTTGCGGTAAAGAATAACCCCTCAACACAAAAGTACTGAAATAAACATATTTGATTTTGTCATCAAAGTAACTTCCCATGTAAAGATCAGGGGCGGAACGTTTTTCTGTGGGACTAGAAAAGAGTAAGCTTAAGCTTTAGACTAATTTTTTACTTGGCTTAAGCTTAGGTGTAGGCTTAGGCTTAATAGGAATATGCTCATTCATACGCTTACGCTTATGCTTAGGCTTAGGCTTAGGAATATGCTCATTCATACGGTTAGGCTTAGGCTTAGGCTTAGGCTTAGGCTTAAAAATATGCGTATGGCTTAAGCTTAGGCTTAGAAATATGCTTAGAATACTGTTCCGCCCATGTTCCTTACATTCGCCAAAGTAATTATAAAAATTGAATGCCACAAAATACAAACCTGTTGAAGCAAATACGTCACCGCGTCGGCAATATTTTCGTTATTGCGTGCTGAAGTTGCGAACCAGCCCACAAAACCATACGTTGTACACAGTTTGTCAAGCGTTACTGAGTCGTCTGCACTGATTTCTTTCAAATCACTCTAGAAATATTAAAATCGACCTCATTCAACTGCTCAATAAACGTTAATAAAATACTTTAATAACGAATACGCAACGAGTGATTTTGGCTGACAGTATCATACGGTAAGCTGTACTATATGGTTAAGACTTACGTTTTATCATTTGGAACAAAACAAAATCTGTAGTTTATATAAAAGTTAGCTTTAAATAGATATTTAAGTTTTTTGCTTTTGTCAAAAACAACTTTTTGGTTAAATTTTTACGACATTTCGTTCTGTATGCAGGACAGAGCTTACTGTAGTGACCCCGAATAAGAGGGGGGTAGTAAAATGGGGTCTCCATTTTAATTCCCAATCAATAGGAGACCGTAAGAGGCCATATAAATATCAGTTCCCCTCTTATTTGGGTCTATACATTACGTGTGAGAGGTAAATAACCATTAACGAGCCAATGGAAACAGGTCATACAGACTACCGAACATTCTGCGTTGCTTCAGGTTATTCTGCACTTGTACAAACGCATAAGCCTTCATTCAAAAATTGGCCTAAGCCTAATGAGGCTGCGCTCAGGCATAAAGCCTGAGCCTAATTTTAATCCAAAATAAAATGCTAAAATCGGAAAAATTCAAACTAAGGGAAGGAAGTGTACCAAATTTTAATTATACTCATCAAGCAGACCATCAGCGACAGACCTAAGATTTTCTGTAGAGGTTATCCGAGGTTGGACTCAGATTTAATTACTGACGCAAGTTTCTCAATAAAATAGCATCAATGGAACCAATTATCATGTATTCTATTATAACTAAAGCCCAACCAAGCTATTCGTGCTGTTCTGGCATATTTTTTGAAGCATCTATATCCAAAATGCTGCTAATTTAATTCATATTTAAATCAATGGTATTAACTAAACGTAAAAAACCTAAACGCTAATAGGTACTACTAATTCCTTGCATATATTTAAGTTTACAACGCCCAACTGGCATTGTATAAGGGAGTTATCTGCTAGTAAACGTATTTTAACGTTGATACAAGACTGTAACATCGATTCTGAGAAAGAAACCGACTCTGAAAGCGAATGCGAGTTTGGTGATGTCATCTTAGAACTTACTGATGGCAGCGCCCCAACGTTTCATCATCCGACAGTAGCGACAATAAATCATCCCGTAATTCAACCGTCAAACATGTCAATCCTTATCGAAACACGGTAGCGAAAGATCTTTCAGAAGAACAACGCGGGTACTGAGGGCGCAAACATCTCGTTCCTTTGATAGGTATGGTCGAGTTCACTGGGAAAATCCAGAATATTCCGAAGAAATCAACGATTTTGCTTCAGAATATATCGACATGTTTTGGCCGGATAGCTTATTTGAACATATTGCTGACGAAACGTATCGGTACAGTGTGTGGTTTGGGAAACCATCCGTTGAATCTGCTAACAAGGAACTGTGAAATTTTTTCTGAATTCTGGTGCTAATGGATGTACTAAAAGCGCCCAAAACGACCACACGTTTTCAAATCAAAGTTTTCGGCTCAATCTAATCGTGGATGTGAAGTCTCGAAACCGCTTTGAAACGCTCAATTTGTACGTAAATTTTAATGAACGCAAAAATACCCGACCCAAAAGATGTGCACCGTGATCGTCTTTATAAAGTTCGGCCGGAATTTGATGTTCTGCGAAAAGTTTGCATCGAGGCTACATCCATGAAATTTCAAAGTGTCGATGAGCAAATCATTCCGTTTAAAGGCAGACCCCGCATGAAACAGTGTTGCCTTGTAAATGTTTTAAGGTTTTCGCGCGTGGTGAAACTGATGGAACGCTCAAGAATTACACAGAAAAAGAAAGTACGCAATCGCCAGGTAATGGACTCAAGTCATGCTCGAACGTTGCTCTGAAGGTTTGTACAGAGCTTCCAAACAACAAAGGGCACAAACCTTATGGAGCCAATTGATTCACAACGTTGGATTTGTTTATAAGTTACAGGAACTCGGTATCGACTATCTGGAACAATTCGAAACAACCGCACTAGGGTCTGTCTAGTAAGCTCTGCCAAGCAATTGCAGGAAACTGGACGTTATAGTTATGGTTGGTCAGTTGACGCAAACTCAGGAATTTACATTATACGTTATATGGATAAACGTTTTGTTCAATTTGCATCGTCTTATTTTTGTGTTGAATCAACCAGGACGATCCAAAAAAGGTTGCAAAAAAGCGGTCGTGTGCACCGGTGTCGTGACATCTTACAACAAGCACATGGGTGGAGTGGACGTCCATGACATGCTACAGGCACTCTACAGAATTGATCACAATAGCAAACGATGGTACATGCGTATCAATTAGCTTTAGATCCCGAAGTGCATTAACAAATAAAAGTTTTGATTCTGTTACAGAGATTTAATGCTGAAACAATGTTGAAATTCCGCTCGCTAAGCTCGCCAATTCTTCTAAACTCACCTTAAATCCTGGTTACGAGCCCTCGCTCACTTGGTTCTGACTTCTAGTGCCAAGAAATATTTCATATATGTAAAATACGCCCACAAAGACTGTAAACTAACATTCTGTACTACAGTTAAAAACAACATTGCCTAACTTTTCGCACGCTACGCACGCGATGTTTTTTAAGTCGCACTCAAGTAAAGAACAATTAGGCCTGGTTTAGTTACCAAGCCCCCCCAAAAATGGGAACGTTAAAGCGAACTCTTAAATTGGTCTCGCAACAAACTTTGGGAGCGTGGCCAACCACAAAAGTTTATATCCGTTAGTTGTTGGGTGGAAACCCAAGGCATGAACCTAGCAGAATGCAACCCAACAGTCAAAATTACTTAGAACGCCACTGAGTTAACTATATATACTTTGTTTCCTAACAAAACTGCGGGTATGGGTTGACCAGTTCGCGTTTGCACTTTTTCATCGAGGTCCATCTTCCATCTGACTACATTTGTGTACGATTCTGGTTGTGTCAGGTCGAAAACAACAAATGCACCGCGAGCTTCTTTATAATACACTCTTGTCATACTTCCAAGTCGTTCTTGACCTTAAAATAGTCAAATATATTACATAAAAGTCAGGATTGTTTTTTACTAAAAAACTTATTACAGAAAATAAATTATTTTTAATTTTTTTTTCGGAAAAAAATGAAAAACACCATTTAGAATCAGGATTGCTTTTAACAAAATCTATTGCAGAAAATAAATTATTTTTTATTATTTTTCGGAAAAAAATGAAAAACATTTAGAATCAGGGTTTGTTTTTTAACAAAAAACTATTACAGAACATAAATTATTTTTAATTTTTAAGAAAAAAACAAAAAAATGAAGAATACCATTTTGGTAATTTTTCTCGACCAACAACACTGATATAAGATTAGCACTTTAGTTTAAAATGAATCTGCATAACAGATGCATAAAATACTACACTTTACTGTCGCGGCCGGTCAGTTGATCTTAAGTTTACTACGGCATGAGTTCAATTTGGAAAATTTGACTGCTGTGAAAATAAACCAACTGCAATACTGCAAAACTATTTTGATGAAATACGTTTTTCGCATTTTAAAAAGCGTTTCTGTACGCTGATGAGAACATATCGCTTTAACAAATGCTAAAAAGCGTTTACTAGCGTTTCACTGTGCTAGCTATTACTTTAGCGTTTTCTGCGTACATACAAAATGTGTTTTGAAAAATGTGTTTTAAACTCTAACAGCGTTTGTTCACAATTTAACCACTCTCGGTACTTGTACTTGCCTCGCAAAAACCCACAAACGCAACTTTACTTCTATAAAATTAACACTATCTCACTGCAAAAACTGGTGAGTCAAATTGACTCTCTCCGAAATAGACTCTACGGGACTACACAAACTGAGTCAAATTCGACTCTGCTAGAGTCAGACGTGCGTTTCAATAGTCGAGTTTGACTGTGGCGAAGTTGAATTTCACTCAGTTTGTGTAGACTCGTAGAGCCTATTTCACAGAGAGTCAATTTCACTCGACATTTTTAGCAGTGTATAGGGAAAATGATTACCCGTCTAACGATATGCAAACAACTAAAGTTTATGGCTTTACGATTAAATGGTGTTTCAAGCGTCCATGCTCTCAAATATGGATATAGCAACTATCATCAGATAGTAAAAAGTTTTCAAACTCACAAGCTATTGCAGCTGTTGCACTCAAAATTGGTACATGAGCAGAGTAAATCGTATGCAAAAAATATGCTGAAATATGAGCCTCACTATTCCGGGTTCGAAAGTTACAAGTCTTATCACTAACTGGTGATAGGTGCTACACACATTTGAGAATACGGGTCATCGTTTAAACTAAAATATATATCAATGCACTGTTAATGATTTTAAACTAATTAAATACTAATTTAAAATTCAAAAATACATAAAAATGATGGTATCGTCACGCTTTTACTTAATTAGAAACGCAAAAATATTTACTATACAATCGTTCTTGAATAATAATAATAATAATAATAATAATAATAATAATAATATGGCACTTAATGACAGTGTCACGATGTATCGCTTTGCTCAAACAGACTCTGTTATTCGTCGAGCAATGCAGAGTGCATTATATACGCAAACAATTTAGCTGAAGCATCAAAAGTTCTAAAGGCTGTTGTTTTAAATAAGTGTTTTCTGTAAACGTTTTGCATCATTGTTTAGCTTGCACGCACATCGACTTTAGTTACATTTGCAGAAATGGCTCGCTTTGGTCATCACGGCGAAGCGTTTGTGAGCCAGAGGCGGTGTTTTAGAGGAGACACGGCTTCCTAGAATGTTGTTACCTCCGCTGGAAGTCTCAGCGGCGCTTGCAAGTTTTTTGAATGCAGCCGGCTCGTACAAATTGTCTTGGTTTTGAATATACAGTCTCCAAAACTTAGCATAGTATTTTCCGGATACCATTTTACCGAACAGCAACATGGGTAACGTCCGATTTGAAGGCCCATGTGTAGAACAGGACCGGAACGTTATCCGGCGGGACTGTAATAGAGTAAACTTAAGCTTTAGACTAATTTTTTTGCTTAGGCTTAGGCTTAGGCTTAGGCTTAGGATTAGGTATACGCTATTTCTTACGCTTAAGCTTAGGCTTAGGCTTAGGATTAGGTATACGCTATTTCTTACGCTTAGGCTTAGGCTTAGGCTTTGGCTTAGGATTAGGTATGCTTATACTATAGTGTTCAGGCCCTGTTCTATACATTGGCCGGTTTGAACAGTTTTAGTATCAAATTTAACACCTGTATCACTTTATGTCCGGGAATAAATTTATATTGCACCGTTTTTCGTTCAAATCTTAAAAGAGATTAAGCTTAAAATTTTTGCACTACACGTGCACACCGCGTAAAGCCTTGCAATGCCTTAAAACGAACCGTTCGCGCAGCTAAATTCTAAGTATTAATTAATAAGGTTTTTATACGAAAGGCCTTTATGTGACTGGCCAGCGTGGCTGGCTGCCTTAGCAAAATTTTGTTCCTCGCCATAACTATTAGTCTCGGTATAATGCCCTTTGAAATTCTTGCAAGCCGTTCTGAATTTGTTGCCCGCTAGCCTATTGAGTAGGCTACAGCACTGTTATGCGATTGGCTAGTTGAAGTAATTGTTCAGAAACAAAACGGTTGCATAATCGTATTACGCAATAAGTCCCAGGAGCGGAAGCGTGTAAGCGATCACTCCCGTTTACTTAGCTTTTAAATATTTGTTGAAAGTCAGGGCCAATGTAAGGAACAGGGGCGGAACAGTATTATAAGCATATTCCTAAGACAAAAAGCCTAAGCCTAAGCGTAAGAATGAGCATATTCCTAAGTCTAAGCCTAAGCCTAAGCGTATGAATGAGCATATTCCTAAGCCTAGGGCCTAATCCAAGCAAAAAAAATTAGTCTAAAGCGCAAGCTTACTCTATTGCAGTTCCACAGAAAAACGTTCCGTCCCTGATCTTTACATGAGCCAAAGTTAGTTTTAGTTTTTTGTACTAAAACAGTACAGAATGCAAGAATAGATGAAAATTTTACAGAAAAAAATAGCAGCAGTCGAAATATTTGAATGTTTGCAAAACTTTTTAAAACCTTCACAACTGCTATGTTTATTTAGTTAACAGATTATAGAGTCTAGCGTATTTGATTCTGTGTTCTGTTTGAACAACTGACGTTAAGATTTTAAAAAGCGCATCGCTGCAAAGCAGAAATGCAAACATGAGGATTCAATGCTCCATTTTGCCTCCGAATACTACAACTTGGTCTGTTTCTCGATCAAAATTGAATTTTGACTTTACGTTTTGACTTGAAACAAACTTTGATTTTCGTTTTTGCAATACGACACGAACGAAGACGAGTTAAACTTCAATGGTTAGCAAATAATATGGACTGTGCTGCAAAGTGTTCCAGTGTCAAGAGGTTAAAAATCGCTGGCCACGGTTTGTCCTGTTCGGCAATTTTAGGTAATAAACGGTTAACTGTAAATGGGTGGCATCTATGTTTAAAATTCTCCAAGGGGCCAAATTTTTCCAAGGTAACTGAGCTCAGCTCGTCCCCCCTTGGCTACCGACAAAAAAGTATTTCTGAATTTATTCAGAAAAGTGTTTTCTGTGGCAAATCTGAAAAGTTTTGCTGATATTTAAGACAATTTTTCTAAACTGGAAAACGTTTTTCAAAACGTTTTTCGAAAACATTTCTGTTATAACACAAATACTTTTCAAGTGCACCTTGCTAATCATATTTCTTAAATGTAAGAAATTTTTTCTTAAATATCAGAAATATTAGATTGAGTGTACGGGTCCGCGTAATTGCGTTTTGAAGGCAACACAAGGCAGGTTGAAAATATATCCTAAACGTTACAGCAGGCACGAAGAGTACAAGCAAACAAGATGGGTTTACAGACCCTAAGCCTAAGCCTAAGCCTAAGCGTAAGAATGAGTTCATTCCTAAGTCTAAACCTAAGCCTAAGCCTAAGTCAAGCAAAAAAAATTAGTCTAAAGCTTAAGCTGACTCTATTCTAGTCCTACAGAAAAACGTTCCGACCCTGATCTTTACATAGGCCGAAATATGAGAAACAAAAACCTTTCAAAATCTTACCATAATTACCAACCAGCCCATTGAACGATACACCACTTTACTAAAGTGCGAAAAATTTTATTGGGTACTGAAGTTCTTACGTTAACAGCCGGAAATCAAGTTTTTACCGGACCCGGAGCCAGGGTACTCGCATAACGATTCATTAGAAAACAATGCCGACACAAAATAATTTTGACGCCAATTCAAAGTGAACTCAGCCGACATATCGTATCAAGATCCATTGCAATTGTCGAAAACATTTATATAACCTTGCGAAAAATATAGCGCATCTCTAGCAAACAGAACGCACGTTAACTTTCATTACTTGAAATCCACTTCAACGCCTATTAACACATCATATGTTGTGTTCTGAAAGTCAGCTGAAACAATATACAGCAAGTCCTGAATGAAACAAAGCGGTATTGTCGTTCGTACTTAAAAAGTTTCTAAATTTTTCACAATGAGATGCTACTTGTATAGGCGTGTTGTTTTATTGTATCTGAGATGGCTCAGGTCGATTTTGTCGCAAAATTTTTTCGAAGTGTTTTCTACAACTTTTTTTCGTAGCGAATATGAATTTTACAGCGGTTATACACTGTAAAAAATGGTGAGTCAAATTGACTCACTTCGAAATAGGCTTTTCCTGACTACACAAACTGAGTCGAAATTCGACTCCGCCAGAGTCAAATTAGATTAGAGTCGCACGTTTGACTCTGGCGGAGTCAAATTGATCATCTCCGAAATAGGCTTTTCCTAGACTACACAAACTGAGTCGAAATTCGACTCCGCCAGAGTCAAATTAGATTAGAGTCGCACGTTTGACTCTGGCGGAGTCAAATTGATCATCTCCGAAATAGGCTTTTCCTAGACTACACAAACTGAGTCGAAATTCGACTCCGCCAGAGTCAAATTAGATTAGAGTCGCACGTTTGACTCTGGCGGAGTCAAATTGATCATCTCCGAAATAGGCTTTTCCTAGACTACACAAACTGAGTCGAAATTCGACTCCGCCAGAGTCAAATTAGATTAGAGTCGTACGTTTGACTCTGGCGGAGTCGACTTTGACTCAGTTTTTATAGTCCGAAAAAGCCTATTTCAGAGAGAGTCAGTTTGACTCACCATTTTTTGCAGTGTATATACACGAATAGGTATACTATGAGAATATACCGAATTTTATGGAAATGCGTTGTCTTGTCGATAGACGCTTTATGAGATACAGCTGTTTGAGTAAACCATATAATTGTGCTGTTAACCTGACTGCAAAGATAGCCGACCAAAACCAACGCTGGAAAGTCAACTATAGATTACATAGGCCGAACGCAAACGAAAACTAGACAATAAAATGTGGCTGAATTTTGCCAATTTTGACAGTACTCTACAAAGTATTGCGAAAATACGTTCACAGATTGGTCTGAGAATTATAGGATTCAAGGGTTTGAAACGTTTACTGCTGATTTTACCGGAATCTCTGGCAAAATTTCATGTGAAGCCGGAGCTTTAGGTGGATTTCCTGCCGAACACCGGATGCTGTCCATCGGTTGTACCGTACTGTATACTGCATTGCTTTAACGATTGAAGACTGCGAAACACATCATTTGAAAACATTTTCCCTGCTCGTACCTTCCAGATGACTGTTTTTACGGTGAAAAACAGCAAAAGACACTAAATTATTACAGGTGCGTCGGCAATTCACTTGATTTTTCTAGCGTACAAATTATTGAAAATTGAACTGAATTTACGTTTATATTTCAATTTACGTTTAAATTTCCGTTTTATTTCACTACTGAAGTATATATAAATTGCTATTTTAGGCACCTCTATACATAAAATTTTAATAATGGTAACGTAACTATTAACCAGGCATTTTGTCTTACGGCGGGCATCAACAAGATTTGCAATTACTATTTTAATTTATATTTGAATAAATTGCAGTATTACAAACGCAATGCATGGTCGATCGCTATTTCAAAACCATAAGAAATCATTTTGCACGCTGCTAATTTGCAGCACAGTGCAAGTACTCGCAGGCCTAGTATCTATTGTGTTGTTCGCAACGCAATTTTATAGTCAATTTCGGTTGCATAGTTATTTTTTTGATCTACGCCTGTTAAACTGGATTAACGTAACAGTTGGTGCAACAGGAATATTTATGATTGTAAAAGGATACGGAAGTATTGCAGCGAAAACACTATACGGACTAAGCGTTGCGCTTGGTCTTGTAATTGCAGGGTTTTACGCAGAATCGTGTGTCACTCTGATTAAAACTGAACATTTGCTTGCCGATGTTGAAACCGAATCAACGCAAACGTGGTACCGGTTCGGCGTAGCGTTGAGTATGGTGGCGGTCGGATTTAGTCAAGTAATTGCTGGTGTTGTCAGTTGCACAATACTGAACAATTTAGCATCACGTGCAAGTCATACAACTTCTTGCAGTAAAACTACAGACCGCAATGACAACGGATATCGATATATTGTTGCTGTTTCAGTGTCGAAAATTTTATTTGGTTTAATCATTGTAGTAATTGGTTCGATACACGAACATTACTTGCGTGCAATCTATTTTTTTATTCGATCTGGTATGGATAAACTTACCGGCGCAGTGTTGATTGTGTGCGGTGCGTTTGACGCGTTGACTATTAAACCTCAACGACGTATAAGCATTCTTGGCACCAAGGTCGCATTGACGTTTTCAATTTTTACTGCAACTATGGTCGCGAAGTCAATCGACCATATGTGTTTGCCAGGATATTTTCCTGAAGACATCGAACGCGTTGTTAGCATGTATTCGCTGCCGATTTCTTCCACAGAACGGCTCGGATATTGGCGAAATTTGTCGTTGATCACTACAGAGTTAACAGTGCTAGCTATGTCATTTTTCACGTGTGTTTTTAGTATTGTTGTACATTCAAATGCGTTGGAAACCGCTGCGTTTGCTGGGAATTGGTCGTCGAGAGAAGCAGGCGATAGTCTCGACTCTCGAATGCCACTTGTGGGTCGTCTAAGTTCTCTGGCTCGTAAGAACTCTTCTTGCTCTCGTAAACGCGCGTCTGTTGATTTATTTATGCGCCGATACAGATGTGGTATGGGTTTATTGCAAACCTGCGGAGGCATTACACTGCTTGGACTGTTCGCCGCCAGCCTGGCTCCGTGGAACGTTGTAAGTTCGTATCGAGGCTACGAATGCCTGTGGGTAGGATTTTTGCTCATTGCGTGCGGACTCACTCGTCCTATGGATCACCTAAAACCGTTTCTCGTTTCCGCATATGTGATGTCGCTGATCGGTGGCCAAATTGCACTTGAGTTCACACTAAAATCACTTGAATCCGTGTTTCGTTCTACTTTGCGTCCCAGCTCAGAAAAGCTTGAAAGAAAGCCAGAATTTGGTACAGAACAATCGCAAAGCGACGTTACTCAACAATCGACAGCAAGAACAGGCGCTGTTGTAATTTATTCCGCTCAGGCAAGTATTGCAGCAATCACAACGATGATTTGTATTATATCAACGCTGTATTTTGGCCGAAACTTATACCAGCTGTTGCCCAATTCAACCCGCGCACAGGCTATCCGACGCTCTTCCGATCGTCGCGAACCAACGTTTCATCAAACGCCGCCTGAATTTGCTGCGTTTTCGCAACGTCGAATCCTAGGATGGTTAAGTATTGGTCATGCGATTTATTTTTTGGTACAAATATCAATAAACGTTGCAGCGCACGTCGCTCAATATTCATTGGTCGATTTTGTTATTCCTGATTTTGTTCAATTATCAAACGGAATGCTGACGCTCGGAGTTGCGTTTGCACAGCTTCGATGTCAGTCAAAACCGCAGTATGTGTTACCAGTTGGCGTCTTGAATGTCGTTTGTGCATCACTCGCGTTTTATTGCATTGCACCTGCGTGCGCAAACGCATACATTGTTCACTATTCGATGTCGCCGGAAGTCACTCCATTCGAAGATTTTCGCAGCCGGAAGTTGCTTTATTACGCATTGGTTTTGAACGCAGTTGCGCTTACTGCGTGCGTTTTAGAAGTTACACTTTCGCTTATATCAGCGGCGATTTGTTCGTACATTATTCACCACTGTCAATTGAGCTTGTATATTTCGTCGTCGTTAGCCGGAGTTCGACGAGTCCCGGCTGGTCGACAGCTTAATTCAGGTCGAAAATTTCAACTGGTCGATGGCATTTACAAAGAAAATCCGCTATATAAATCCAAACGCGTCGCTGGAAGCCGCGAATTAACGCCGTATAGACGTGACAGTGGAACTGAATCGTCAACTCGACTTAGTTTTCTTTCAGATCGTCCGTTGTATTACTCAGGTGGCGCAATGCCATTTGGCTACGATTGGCCTTCATCCAAATGGTCGGTAAACCAAATTTACGATCAAAGGTCGCCGCCGTACATTTTGCCTCCTTATCGCACGTTATACCGTTATTATCCAGATATGCGACCTATGTTAGTTCGAAAATCGCCGCAATCTCCGTTTCAATTTCCCGTCTACCCACCGATCTTTCTTCATTCGCCACATGCGTTTCCGCTCATACCGCCTAACTTTGATCCGAATCCAATAACAACGAACAACCAACATCGCATTGCAACAACAACAGCAACAACGAAACAACTGTACGACCAGAAAAATACCAGCTCAACACAGACGAACATTCGACATGATTTTGAAAATCAAGAACCATCTCATGATTTCATTATTGGTTATCCGTTAAGTTAAACATTTAATAATCGTTTTTACTATCAGTGACGTACCGAAAAGTTCAGACCGGTGGTGATTGCCCCGGCACCGAAAAAACGACTAAAATATTGGGTCGTAGATAGAATTGGCAACATTGTTATCGGTCCGATAAGACACTCGGTGATAAATACGAATTGTGCTGGGGGCGGCCACTAGGATCTTTCTTTCGGTATGCGCCTGATTTGTATGGTTTATTATGAGATGGTGTATCAAATACACATCTGCACAACGATAAACAGATTAACATGCTGGTATCACACGTTCAAGACAGCGTTCCATTAAATTTCTGGTAAAGTTTTACTCGCAAATGTGTAAGTTTATGACCCATATACTTTACTAATTTTAATCATATAGGAGCTTGATGGTCGAGCCCGATAACGTTTCTCATCTTAGATTTTGTACTTGTGTTGAGTATAATTATTTCGCGTACACACTAAGCGCTGAGTTCCCAATAGCGGCCAATGCAAAGAACAGGGGCAGAACAGTATTATAAGTATATTATTAAGCCTAAGCCTAAGCCTAAGCGTAAGAATGAGCATATTCCTAAGCCTAAGCCTAAGCTTAAGCCTAAGCGTAAGAATGAGCGTATTCCTAAGTCTAAGTCTAAGCCTAAGCCTAAACCAAGCAAAAAGTTAGTCTAAAGCTTAAGCTTACTGTATTCTAGCCCCACAGAAGTACTCTCTATTCCTCATTTTTACATGAACCCTCATAGCTTACGCTACATGGGAAGGTTGTTTAATCATAAAGTAAAACCTGTCACCCTAAATATGTTGAGTTCGGTTTGCGATTATTCAACTTGCCTGCTATATCCCATAATTGCAAACGTATAATGCTGTCTGTTCCCCACGGTATTATCTTCAACGCGAAGTCAACGCCGATCTGAAACAGTTGAAAATTGTTCATATAAGCACAAATCATAACACGAGCCTGATTTAATTTCTCAGTGGCAAAGGCAAATACACCTGCTTTATTTGTCATTAAACAAGCATTGCAAACAGTTTTAAGTTCAACGATGAAACTGAACTCGAAGTGAATATGGCTTCAAATAATAATTAAAATGTTAATATTTTGGTTTGATTATTTTCAAACCAAGATATACCATTGAGCAATGGCGGATCACAGGAACGGTGAGATCATGTATTAATTCGGCCAGCTCTCTCGTGCTGAAAATTTGGCGATAAAATTATAAATTTGAAGGTAACAGAGTGGTTTTAGCCAAAAAAGTTGTCGAAGTTTCTCTAGAAACATTAAAAGTTCGCTAAAAACATTTAGAGGCCGCGGTTAACCTTAAAATGATTTGTCATTCTGCATAATTACGCGTATATATTTGCTCAAGTGTACAGCGATGATTTCGGCCAATGTTACTTTAAGGGGCGTCCAGGTTTCATGTGGGTCTATAAATTAGTAGGTTTAGATTCTTGATTGCATTTTTTTGCTTAGGCTTAGGCTTAGACTTAGACCTAGGCTTAGAAACTCAGTTTTGCAACGCTTAGGCTTAGGCTTAGGAATATA
Source organism: Enoplolaimus lenunculus (assembly GCA_030248215.1). Classification (NCBI taxonomy): domain Eukaryota; kingdom Metazoa; phylum Nematoda; class Enoplea; order Enoplida; family Thoracostomopsidae; genus Enoplolaimus; species Enoplolaimus lenunculus. The sequence continues at coordinate 5,186 of JASANG010003076.1, read as the reverse complement.
TACGCTTAATTTACTGTTACGCCCTTTAAAATAACATTGGCCATGATTTCAATGGAACAAATCATTTTATGCTTCAGAGTTAAATTTTGAAATTATTTTAATTGTATACTTACTTACAGTTGCTTTATAGTTGTCAGTGAAGAAATTATGCACATATCGCTTGATTATAGACGTTTTGCCAACGTTTACGTCACCGATCACTAAAACTTTGTATAGGTGCTCTTTTTTGACATCGTCTCGATTTGCCTGCAACAAAAATTAATATTGTTTTTGAAATTTTAAAAATTGTTTTTGAAATTTTAAAAATTGTTTTTGAAATTTTAAAAATTGTTTTTGAAATTTTAAAAATAGTTTTTGGAATTTTAAAAATTGTTTTTGAAATTTTAAAAATTGTTTTTGAAATTTTAAAAATTGTTTTTGAAATTTTAAAAATAGTTTTTGGAATTTTAAAAATGGTTTTTGAAATTTTAAAAATTGTTTTTGAAATTTTAAAAAGAAGCTTACTACAACTGTGTGTTTAACTGCACGTTTTTTGGCATTGTTGCAAAAGTAGAAATTTAAATATTAATAATCAGTTCATGTAGCCGCCAATGTATAGAAGAGAACCGGTACAGTAAGCATATTCATAAGCCTAAGCCTAAGCCTAAGCATAAGTTAATACATAAGCCTAAGCCTAAGCATAAGCTCATACATAAGCCTAAAATCCTAAGAATAAGGAAAAAATAATCTAAAAGTTAAGCTTACTCTATTAAAATCCTGCAAAAAAACGTTCCGCCCCTGATCTTTACATGGGCCTATGTAGGTATAGAATGTTGCAATTTTGTTAATGGTATTCATATAAAAGCTAGAAACTTTCAACAGAATAGAAAATGAAATCTGCTGAAACGAAAAAAATGCAAAACGCAACTGCAGTTTTTCTATTAATAAGGCACATAAGTAGGGTAGTCTGAACTGCGCGTTTAGATTTGAAATATAATTTTGTAAAAAATATCACCTTCAGACACGATAAATTCCAGATACAAAAATCCTCTTTTTAACGCGAAATATTCTGCAAAACACAATCTATAATATTATACACTTTTCCTTGATCGGCCAATGTTACTTTGACTGGCGTAGTAGTAGTAGTGCTATAAGCATATTAGTAAGCCTAAACCAAAACCTAAGCGCAATGATAAACCCCATACCCAAGTCTAAACCTAAGTCTTTTTTAAGCCTAAGCAAAAAACAATCTAAATGCTTACTCTTTTCTAGTCCCGCTGGAAAACGGTTCGCCCATCAAACTATTATGAATCACTTGATTAATAATGACCAGCGCTTCATAGTTGTTGTTCCCCGTCAAAGTTAAAGAAAAATAGCAAAATCAACACTAAAACCAGCGTCTCGCTGTAAAAACCAGAGAAATAAATCTGAATAGTCACCATCAAAGCAAACTTACCACAACCATGATGCCGTCTGAACGTAAACAGCGAAACTTTGAACAAAGAGACCGTCGAACTTTTAAATGTAAACTATACAGTTAAGCGCGGTACACACCTGACTTGGGTTGTTGAAATTAATTAAATTAAAACACCTTTCTAAAAATAATTCGAAGATATCAAACTAAAAAATTGTTCTCAGCATTGTCAAATTGTCGAGCAATTGCGAGTATAATAGATGTTGCATCAGTTTCTCAATCAAAGAACAAAACGACTTGGTCAGCTTCGTGTGCGTATAAAAGTATCTGAGTTAGTGTTCCGCATTAGATGTTGTTTGCTAAAACAAAATACGCCAGCCGCTAAGAGAAGGAAAACGCACTGCACCTTATTTCTGCAAATGGCCGATATCGTATGCACTACTTCGTCAGTCTCCTCCGGTTTGTCCAAGATGCAACCTAGCTATCTGTGCCTATATACAATCACTACGGCAAATATAAGCAAGAAAGCCAGTACTCAGAGTTAACGCGCTTTAAAACTATGTTTTATTCAAATTTCATTTTCAACCTTGGTCCTTGTCAACAGTTTAGGTAGGAACCGGGACATCAGACCTTTTTTCAATAAGCAGCTGGAAAAGCGGGTATCCTGAGCGGGAACCGAATTCTCAGCCTACTAATCTTTGAGTGAACTCTACCACTGCGCCACGCAGCTTGCCTATCCAACTGCTTCTATCGACGACTATATGTCGATCGTATCCTGCCGGAATGCATACTATATAATGCAATGCATTTTGCATATACACACGAACAAGCATGTGTCACATGCTTACAGTCTTTAACCCCGACAAGTTTTTAGGTTCATCTAAAAAAATGGGCATTTTCGGTTACTCCCCCAGCCAGCGTTGCCCAAAAATCGTTGGATTTAAAATTTTGTCCGTATTTGCGCTTCCCATGACCTCCCTTGATCATTTCACGCACAAATTAGAATTTTTGAAATATACGATTTTATAAAGTCCCAAGGCCCCCGTCGGCACCCAAAAATTTTTTGCCACAAAGTCAAAGTTTAACAAAATATATATTATTCGAGGCAGATTGACGTGCTGAGTTAAACGGTGTTAAATTTTCTGCAACAAAACGTCAAATTAATCAGATATGGTCAAATTGAGGATTTGGCGTCGTTCCAAATAATTGGCAGCGCGCCAAATCAGTTTTGACCATAATTCGTAAGCCTGACATCTGATGGCAAAAAACTTAGCACCACTGCACTCAGCACAAAAAGCTGTGCCGAATGATATATAACTTTGTCCATCTTTTTACAAAAATATTTTGGGTCCCAACAGGACGTTGAGACTAAAAAATCAAATTTTTTAAAAATTCAAATTTGGGCGTGAAACGATCAGGTGAGTTGTCATGAGAAGCTCAAATATGCAAAAACTTTCAAAATCGAACCATACTTTTATAAACACCAGATAATCGAAAAGACGCCAAAAACTATTGGTTTAAATGCAAAAGACCAGCTTAAACAAGTCATGTTTTTTAAAGTTTTACGGTTGTACTTGAAAATGTTTACCTTACATTTACATAATGAGTGGCGGAAACGAAAACATGCCATCAACAATCCAAATGCTTCTTACTGTATACTGGAGTGACCCGAATAAGAGGGGGTTGATATTTATTTTGCCTCTCCATAGGGTACTCCCCTTGTTATTCGATTACGGACTGTTATTTATTTTCAGCCCATGCTCCGTCACCATTCGTTTACTGATATTTATCTGGTACTGCAACTATCCGATGAATCAAACATTTATTTGTCTTGTGTCAATAGCTTGAACGATAATGCAAAGTTATACTTTAGGAATGTACCTTCAAAACTTAAGTATGCTTTAAAGAGTCGAAGTCAACTTTAGTTAGTCCTGAAGTCATTTATGCGCTACAATTAGGGATAATTGACGTTTATTGACTCTAATTTGGGTTTAGGGCTCTATCCGCTTACGAACACTTATTATCGATACGGACTGCCATTGATTATTGGCACTCAAAATGGGGACCCCCTTATTATTTCCCCTCGTATTCGGGTCACTACAGTACATATGAAAATGTTTTTCCATGTTTTCTTTAAATATAACGGTCTTTGCATAAGAAATTTTAAAAATTAGCGCAAAAAGCTTTTAATATATACTGAAAAGCAAATAATATAAAATGAAAGTAGGTAGATAGCTTTAAAGTAAAGTATAAAGTTGCGGAAGACTTAAAGAAACAACGTGTGCTACATCAAACATCATCTTATCAGCAGTTATACGGAACGAAGACAATTTATACAAGCGTTAAACAAAATTGCATTTCACAACACTGCAGGGTACACAAGCATAAACAGAGGATGTTGCCAAAACAAACCAAAAGTCTTCAAAGATCAAATTTAAGCGGACAAATAACACAGGACAGACGAGTACTCATAACGCGTAGAAATAACCAATTGTCAAACGAGATTGAATGTAGGGCTGGGCAGCCACCAGCCACACCCCCCATTTGGGGCCCCTGACACAGGTGCATTTTCCCCCGTCCATTTTTCCCAACGGAAAAATTTACCAGGGAAATGCACTTGGGTTTAAATGAAAATCAACATATCATTATCATTCAGATATTGTAAAGTTGCTACCATTCAATGCAATAAAATCGCATTTGGTGTGCATCAGACAACTGAATATGATTATATAAAGAAGCTTAAAGTTCAATAATTCAGCAGGCACACTGCACAAGTTGTGGACTTGATTTTATATAACTAGTGAATTTCAAAACGTCGATCTGATTGTTTTAAAGTGGTTTGCCAAAATGTTCAAAAATGGTACTGCTTTTTTCGTGTTGAGGTTAAAAAATTTCAAATTTGGACGTTTTCTACTCGAATGCTTTTGGTCTAAACAATTTGAATATTTTCGTTTTTTAATACAATAACTTAAACCAGATTGTTCAAACCTTCGAAGTGAAGATCTCAAAATGTTCAAAAGAAAAATTCGTTCCCGTGCCAGACGATTTAAATACGAAAACGATATATTTATATATGTCAAAGCAATGTATTGTACAAATCACGTTATTTTTTGGTATGAAATTCGGGAAATGTTAGCATTAAACTTTTTTACTTAACTATCTGTTTTCCGTTTTAGTTTCCGTTATTTTGATCACTATCCGTTTCCTTCATTTTCACTATCCGCTTGCAGCCTGCTATCTGTAGTTGTCAGAGGATGAACCCGCGGGGATTTGACAAAACAGATGCACCGTTGCATCCAATTTCAGCCAGCGCCGTTTGGCACCACGTCGAAGTTGACATAATTCAGATGCCCGCCAGTGTTGATGGACACTCCTATATTTTGACTCTAGCCGACTTGTTGTCAAAATGGCCAGAAGCTGTGGCACTTCATAATAAATCTGCAAAAACAGTTGGTAAAGCTATCTGTAGGTGGCTGTGCCACACTTAAACCTATTTCAAACTAAAACTAAAATATAAAATAAAACCCTATATCAAAACCACACCTTAAGGGAGTCCCTGGCTCCACCTAGTCTCTCATAGAACTTAATTTAGGCTTAGGCGTTGCCACAAGGCGTAAAAACTGGTAAATCAATGTTATGGCGGCTGTGTCTGCAATGTAAACGTACCTGGGCCCTGCGTGGCCATTCAGTAATCGTTGAATATAGTTGCATTGATGTTTGGCCTATTTTGCGGATAAGGACATAGCTAGGCTATGTCAGCACCAAAATGGTGCTTTATGAGTGGCTCGAAAAC
>JASANG010003146.1:0-100643 GCA_030248215.1 Enoplolaimus lenunculus | reverse complement strand
TTGACAAAAGATATTGGCTGGGTTTTCGAAACCCTACTTAACACCATTTAGTACTTAGTACAGGCTAAGTATATAACTGCTTAACTATTTTGCCGTTTTTAAAAGCGTACTTAAATTAAGTAAATACTTAAGTCACTGACTAAATTTGATATGCTACAATTTAACCGCTCAGGCATACTAACCTTGGTCTAATTGAAATTGTAGAATCATGATATCTTTTTAATATAAAAGCAAAACTATTAGTTCCTTGTCCTGGCAATGGCCGATATTTGGTGTTTCTTTGGTTGTGCTCGAAAATTGAAATACTTAAGTCGGCGACTTGGCCAATGATTTTATCACTGTTCAAATTTTTTCAAATTGTCATCAGAAAAATATTAAAAAGAATAAACGTTAAAAGCTTCCTGGCTTAAAGGGGGTGTTGCTGAGCCCCCTTGGTTCCCTAACAAGGTTTTTTAATTGTTTGAAGTAAAATTTTTTAATGAGATGTGGGAATTTTAATGCTGCAGCAGTTCATTTGTATTTGTTCCTAGAACCCAAGTGTACATCCTTTCAAAATATTACAGTGGCATCCATGGACTCACTCGATTATTAATACAACACGTTCTGCTTTCATTCAGATGAGGCTCATGCTGCCGCACAGAATTACAGTTCTGTATTTAATGCAGTACGGTCATCGGCTGATTTCCGCAAGATATCGGTGAGCAATAAAAAATTTCGAAACAAAAATAACCAATATTTGTTTAGCCGCCAAAGCTCGAATATCTTCACACTATCGATTCTGTTTTACGCCACCAAGAACCAGAAAATTTAAAATCGGTCAATAAAAATTCCATGAGTAATGCTTTGAGCAAGATACTGGCACTTGTATACTTCTCCCACATTTACGTTTAAGCAAGGTTTAGACGACACTTCCAAGTGCCCATCAACCGGCATTTCCAAAAAATGGTTGGATTTTGAAAATTTTTTGCATATATAAAGTTGTGTTCCTGTGCTGAGTGAGCAGCTGGTCAGGCTTTAAGCTTGGGATATCATTAGCAAACGCTTACCTATGCCTAACACAAAACCTTTGAATAAGCCAAGCTTTTGCCTATATCTACGCCTAGGCATTGGATTGAGCCTTTGCGTAAGCTTTAACGTTAAATGTGAGATGGGCAAGTATACGAGACCAAGATAAGAACAAAGTCTTTTTAATTCAAAATCAAATAAACAACATTTTCGGTTTCATGATCGAAAGCTGCGTTGTTGTGAAACTAATGCTGACCACCCGTTGTTTATGCCGAACAGTGGGACCAGTGACCGTGATGCCCTGATCACAACAAAATTAATTGATTGCGTAGTCTCATTAAAACTAGTCGTCTGTGGTATATTTCGAGAGTTTCTGCTGCAGCGAGTAGGTTCGAATGGTCACCACACTTTTGTATATAAATGCCGTTTGGTATATAATTGTGTATGTTGTGAACGTGTGAAATGGACATAAAAACTGTTGGATGAAATGACCCACAGCTACTACTACTACTACTGCAACCGCACTTTTGTCATCATGATGGTGATGACCATACTGGACCTAGCAAGAGGAAGGCCAGTTGGGAAAAGCCCTCGTCTTACAAAAACTTATTCCATCACTAGAAAAGTTTCAACACCTCGCTTGTAAGCTAATGAATTCTTGCATGTCATCGCTGAATATTTTGAGTTCCACCCCCCCACATGTCGAGCTGGCTGCGGACTTTTGATGATGGTAGTGGTGGTATGAGTCACACGTGCTTGGATAAATTCCATGGTTATCGTTTTCCAATTGCACAAACTTTTATAGCAAAAGAAACTACTGTGGGTTGTAGATTTGGATACTCAAATGGATGAAAGTAAATTGATACATTTACCCCTCTATCGACTCAATAGATATACACGTTCAAAAGTACTGTTTTTCGATTGAAACTGTACAGTAAAACTGAAAATAGTTATAAAACAATTCTTAAGCAGTACCATATAGAGCCCTTCACGAAATTTTTCTGCGGATGCGGTGGGGTTCGAATCCACGACATACGGATTGTTGGTCCGCTGCTTTAACCGCTGAGCTACGCAGCCATGCAAACTTTTCGATACAATGGCTATTATATACCGTGGGTTTTGTACGAAATTACAATTTTGCTGTCACTGGCGAATATTTTAACAATTCAGCTTGAACATTTGAAAGTATCGTTGTACATGGATTGAAACCGGGCAATTATAACACGAACATATCACTGGACACTGCGGCTGATTCAGAAAATTTTGACGGGGGAGGCGTGTCTTTTTGTTTTCCATTAGATTCGCCCGTGATCTGTTGTAAACATTAAAAAACACACAAATTGAGGATAGAAATGCATTAATCCCAACTTGTAAAAATAACAAAAGTTTATGTGAAAGTGATGTAAAAACGTAGCACTCCGAAACAAAATGTGTAGTTGACTCAACAGTACTTTATTTCTGTAAATTTCGTCTGCTACCGAAAGTAGTGCTTTTAAAGTGTCAAGAATTGCTATTTCACAAAGAAAAAGTTTAAAATTTTGAAAATTCAAATTTTAACAAACAATCCGCTTTTATGCAACAAAGCTTGTCGCAACAATGAAAAGTATGCAAACAACTTTTATTAATGTATGAATTGAGTTAAAATGAGCCTAAATTAAAATTCTTTTGCCTCTAAAAGCGAAATTGAAATTAAGATTTGACATAGTGAAGAATAGCAAATTGGCTTTGGCCAATCAATAATTGTCCCGAGTAGCGGTCTGACCTTTGACAATGCATCGGTTATTGTAATCTATTAAACCTTCAAATTCATTATCTCTAAAAAATTATTCAGAACAATTCTACATTTTGGTAATTTTTCACTAATTAATCAGTTCGCTATGCGAACTGTATCGAAAGAGTTTATAGTTAGTCATATTAAATAGTTTACTGAATTGCATTTCTTAAAAAAGCCGCTTCAGAATAAGTCTTGGAAAACATTTGGCAATATAAGCAAATTCAACACTATTTTTATTATAAAATTTTGCTTCACCTCCGCTCCTGACAAAATTTGTTGACTTTCATCTTAAGCTCCGGCTTCGTCAGTTTTGGTATACGGCGGGCATCTATAAATTTATTACGAAGGCGGGCTGGCTAAAGTTGTGAAACGCCGTTTTTAATACTACTATGCGCCAATTTTGTGAGGATGAAAAATTGTAAGGTAAGTAGGGAACAGTTTTATTTTTTCACAAAAATTATTCTGACAGAGGGTTAGCGTAGGGTCCCCCTGGATCCGGTAGTGCCGTTATGGCAATAGGCACGAATAGACAAACAATCGTGAGGTCTTTAATTTTACGAGATACGAGTTTAAAAACGCACATAGTTCAGATCAGCTTGTAATCATAAATTTGGCCGATAATTTCTTAGTCTGAAATTGCTAAAAGATGGGCAATGGCGACGGTAATTGTTTTTGTGAAACATCTAAATATTTATTGTAGGTTGGTTAAAATAACTATAGCAACTGGTAGCTATCAATTTATGTTTTTAGTTGCAAATGTTTCTGGCAACGACTGTCAAGATAATTTGAATGTTTTGGCAATATTTTGGATGTTTTGTTACATAAGATGTAAGCAATAATAGGATCAACATGCCACGGTTGTTACTATAGGTTTAGGTTCTGGCTCAACCTTAAGCTTAAGCTTGTCTTCGTTTCCTTTTCTGCGTGTGGTGTTTAAGGGTTTTCATAAACTTCAAGCGTATAAAATGGTTTATCAATTTTTGAAACAAAACAAATAATTAAGTACGAATGCAATTTCTTGTTACAAAGTTTTGCAGCCCAAATAAATCCTGTGTGCTGCCAGACGGTTCAAGCTGCACCATTTGTGCTACTTATCAGCAACTTCTGCATACGAGATTTACAGGATATCGCAACTTTGATTTTCTGCGGTTAGTACGCAGTTGGGAAGTCAACATTGAATTTTAATATTAATCAAAGTTTAGAAAATCGTACATTGAAAATAAATAAAAAAACCATAAATGTCACACTTTCTACACTGGAGTGACTTAAACGCCCACGGCGTATCGTTCTTAGCAAAAGCGCAAACCGGAGCTGAAAAATTGTTTTGGTCGCTGATTATTATGTGTTCACTTATTACAATTGGATTTTATATGATTCTGTTGATTTTGACGTATTTCGAATATAACGTAATCACCGAGGTCGAAGTAAGCATTAAAATCTCGGCTGGGAAAAACATTGGTCTGTGAGAAAACTGAAGGATACAAGTATATTGATTTGTTCAAGGTTCAATTTAGACATTTAACCTATTTCTATATTATTAAAGCTGAAACACATCGGCATCACATACGTTATTTGGGCAGCGTTCCAGCTAGCTTGCATATATATAAAAGTGACATCATGAACCATGCTAGTCATTGCATGCCTATTGGTACACGTTTTTGAGACGACCTGGACGCCGTCTCTTTTAAAATCATTTCGTTTCCAGGGTACCTATTTCATTATGTTCGATTATTTTGAAACCTTTAATATCCGGTCAAGCGGCTCTTGCACCGGTTCTTAGTACAAATAATAAGAGTCTTAAATATTTTCTGCATATTTCAGTAAAAAATTGGAATTTTACATTTCAGCTCTATACAGAACATATATCCAGTTTTGGCTGTTTTTCTCCCCTATTTTTGTGTTGAAATAGTTTTATGCGTATTATTGTATTATGATATATTTTGCATAATGAAATAGGCTAACACTTCTGTAGTGTAGTTGGTTAGCAGTTTGACAGACACCTAGACACTCTGGGTTCAACTCCAGGTAGGAACTTCTGAAAGTTGTATCCGAAAATAGCGTTGGAAATAAAAATGTTCAGGTTCTGGTAATTTTAAACAGTTAAATGCTTAGATTATAGTAATTTTTAAGGCGATATAAATCAGCTATTCCGTTAACTTGAGCGTATATACGTAAACAAAGTACAGCGAAAAGCTAAATGAATCTTTTTAACATTTGGTGTGAATTCAGCCCGTTTTGTTTGCCGCTCATTCGTACGTGGAAACAATCCCAAACAAATTCGTGCCACTTAGGCGTTCGCTCAGGTTTGATGCATAGGTTTTGGGATTACTCTCAAATTTAAGCTTTGACACAGGTTTGATTCATACTTACTGCTCGTGATTAATTCTATACATAGAGTTGCTGGCTTGGTGGTCTGCATAATAAACCCTCGTTCATGCATGACATGTACACGTGCACCCCATCTCTCTGACCGTTTCAGGGGCTGCTTGTTAAAAAAGTTAACGTTTTTGCGTTGGATAATTGTTACGAAATAATTGCCGCAATAGTTCCTGCAAGTTAGGATGACTTTGATTTGGGTGGTGCTATACTTTTGATGACGTCCGGTGCCGTCCGTCACCGTACGTCTCAGTACCGCACCGCACGTGTATAATTAATGATACAGCATATCAACTTGCAAACAGAAGAGTTTTTGACTTGCGGCGCTATTCGGTTCTAAAAGGCGCCGCACGACAAGCATAACGCCTCCCTACTTTAGATTGTTCGTTTCATCAAATCTTATAATCGTCAATGGTGTTCAGAAGAACCATTAAACTTTTGCATGGTAAAATGGTCCAACCGGTTTGACATCGTTGTCTTGACAACGTAAAAAAATTACGGTGAGAGCAAGACAAGAATCCTCATAAATCTTTGAGATTCTAAATAACTGAATGAGGATGAAAATTTTTAAGGTGTGGTTCACGAGAGGGTGCAATCAGAAGTGAAAAACCTGCAGTTGAAATTGGATGTCAACAAATTTTGCCGGAACCGGAGCCAGATGTAAGCCAAATTTAGGTAAGGAAAACAACGTTCAATTTGCAATTTTCACAACAATCTAGAAAGCCTTGTGATTAATGTATTGTTCTTAAAACTTTCCATTTGTGATTTTTTGACTATTATTACAACTTGGAAAATTGCAGCAAAGTTTTAGACAGAAACATTCCGAAGGGCACAACATTTGCAAAAGTACGAAAATTTTCAATAACAAAACTTGGTGACCCGGAACCTTACCGAAGCCGGAGCAAGTGCAGCAGGTAGATCTCCGGATATACCGTGACAGATGACAGATCGTGGAGGTACTCATAAATAATCCGAGTGCAGAAATCAGAAAAAATTCAGTCAAGACATCGTAATTTTGAATCACTTAAGGTTTGGCATCACGGATGCTAAAAACTTGACGCTATTCTACAGCGTCACTAAAAGCAGGCGTCGTTTGTTTTCAGGTCAAACAAACCACCGAACCAGATCATGGTTTCCCAGCAATTACGTTTTGCAATTTAAATCCAGTCAAAAAATCTTCGCTTAAGTTTTTGCCACGAATCAAGCGGCTGGTATTTTTAAATTTGATTTTGAATATTTTTATTAATATCATCGTCGTGGATTATTTCTTAATTGCATTGTAATCTTCAGGTTTTAAGCCAAGATCAGTTAGCGACGAATAACGTTTGATTTATAGTATTTGTATTGTATCGTACGACTAGAGTAATGAGTAGGACCCATATTCTCAAATGTGTATAGCATCTATCATCAGTTAGCGATAAGCTTTCAAACTGACGGCCCGTGTAAAGATCAGGGGCGGAGAGTTTTTCTGTGGGACTAGAATAAAGTAAGCTTAAGCAGCGATAAGCTTTCAAACTGACGGCCCGTGTAAAGATCAGGGGCGGAGAGTTTTTCAGTGGGACTAGAATAAAGTAAGCTTAAGCAGCGATAAGCTTTCAAACTGACGGCCCGTGTAAAGATCAGGGGCGGAGAGTTTTTCTGTGGGACTAGAATAGAATAAGCTTAAGCTTTAGACTAATTTTTTGCTTGGCTTAGGCTTAGGCTTATGCTTAGAAATATGCTCATTCTTACGCTTAGGTTTAGGCTTAGGCTTAGGCTTAGGAATATGCTCATGATACTGTTACATCCCTGTTCTTTACGTTGGCCAAACTGACGAACATCAGCAATTGCAGATCTCACAATTTGTACAGTAGTATCGCAAATCAAACGCAAACAATGTGATGAATTTCGAACCTCACCTTGTGTACGTTTCAAAGTTACAGGACCTATCACCAACTGGTTATATGTGCTGCACACATGAGAATAAAGGCTTAGGTTTATAAATCAAGGACACAGGGAAAGCCTGCTTTTGATTCTCCGTGCGGTCAAAACAGTATTTTGGCAAGTTTGTTGATTCAGTTCGTAGTTTTGAGTAGTTTTCATTGTGTACAATGAAATTGTGTTCATTTGTTGGTTTCAGCAAGATGCATACAAACATGCCATACAGAAGAAGCGAAATCAAAATGTGTAATAAAAAGCTTGATTTTGAACTCTCCTGCTCCTGCTATCCCTCATTTAAGGCTAACGGTTATGTTTAGGAGGCTTCAGCTCAGACTATAGGCTTAGATTAAGGCTTAGGCAAAGATTAGGCTTTGGGTACGCCTTTGTTTAAGGCTAAGTCTAAGTCTGTGGATTAAGTGTAGAGTGGTGAAAAAAGCTTACACAGAATTTGTGGCCAATGTAAAGAACATGGGCGGAAGAGTATTATAAGCATATTCCTAAGCCTAATAAGCGTAAGCCAAGCCAAAAAATTAGTTTACGCTTAAGCTTACTACTCTGTTGCAGTTACATTGAAAAACGTTCCGTCCCTGATCTTTAATACATTGGCCGAATTTGTCGCTGAGTCTTTATAATATGCATTTTGAACGCTATTTCTCAAGGCTAGGATCATAGCGAAATGTGTCTACAAATTCTAGGTAAACGTTCACTCACTCATAATGTAATTTTGACGACACATTATGGTGGAATCAAAGTAAATTTTGGACGCAAATGTATGTACAAAAGGAAACTTTTCGTAGAAATATCAGTTACTCAGCAATGAATTGTATAACCAGAAATTCAATGATATTAGTATGCTACTTTTACAGACGTAGTATATACATTGAGGCTCATTATTTCCAAAGGTAAATTTTCACCTGGCACTCACTTTCGTGACATTGCATTGATTGTAGCTTTTCTTTAAGGGGCGTAAAGGTTTCTGGTGGGTCTATAAAACAATGGGTGTAGATTCTAGATTACAATTTTCTGCTTAGGCTTAGGCTTAGGAACACATTTATGCAACGCTTAGGCTTAGGCTAAGGCTTAGGAATAAGCTTAATCTACTGTTACGCCCCTAAAAGCAACATTGGCCGTAGCTTTTATTTCTTACAAATTCAACAGCGAAAATTTGAATAAACAGTATAATCAAAGTAGGCAATAAAACACTGATATTTTGTGAACTTCAGTCTTGAAATGTTGGTCGCGATTGCACTTACATTTTGAGTAATTAAAAGGCAAGCAATGTTTTATTTTTTTGCAATATAAAACATAAATCGCTTATTATATTCCCAAAACATAAGTTTACCACAGTACCGTACCAAGGGTTTCAGACCCACAAAAGTCAATCAGAGGGGCCCACAAAGTTAATAAGGGGATACCCAAAGTCAATAAAATCTCTTTCCCTCGTTCGAGATCTTTTTAAGTTCTCGCTAATTTGCAGACCTGAAGAATAATAAAGGAATTCGCGAGCGAAATGAGTCAGAAACCAGACGATATTTATTCTGAAAATTAAATATTTGGTGCAAAAAATCCTAATTTTATAATTTTGCGAGCTGCCTCTTGCGTGAGCATGGGGGGTGTATGTATGGGAGGTGCTATATACCACCTGTTCTGGACGTACAAGTATATACGTACATAGAAATGGATCAAGACCGGGGCGGGGGATACTTTCAATACGTACTAATGTTTTACGTTTGACGTTGCCTGATGGAAACGCTGTTAACAATTTGCCGACTCAATTTTTAAACCAATATATTGATCGCTGTTTTTACAGCCGGTGTCATGAAAAATTTTACTCCACAAAAAATGTGCCATTTCACTCCCCCCCGGCGCAAATTTTTAAATAAAAATGTGTCTCTCCGGGCAAATTTTTACAGACAAATTTATCGAAAAACTGCCCACCCCCATTTATAGAAATCTGTCCCCTCCCGAGCAATTTAAACTTTTCATGACCTACAGCTGCACTACGTCTAGTGGCGGTTTCAGAGTTGTGTATTTCAATATCACAGTCGTCCAACAGTTTTTTAAATGGGCCGTTATTATTGTTACAGTGTTTATTTTTAACCCCTTCTCACATATAAATATGTCCTTCTCGACCCCAAATCAACTTTATCGCATAAAATTATTTCTTTTTAAATCTAATCATTAAATGTGTGGTGGATCAGGTGACATGTAATGTCCGTTGGTTCGGGCTGATCTGTATTGTCGAAAGAACACATAACAATCGACGCCGTACAGCAACGCGGTCAACCAGAAGAAGAACTGAAATGTATTTTAATATTACGAAACTAGCAAGCATTCTTCAGCGACGAATCTGTGATTTTGTGGTTGGGCGAGCCACGGTTGGAGTTTTACACGACACCGAATATAGCGATATCACCAATTAATTATATATGTTAAGGTTACAAGGGGGTTCATAGGCATGAATACGCCAAAGTCATGTATAGAACGGCGGATATGAAAGCTGTCGTGCGAAGTGAGCAAAAAGCCAGACACCAGTCTTGTATTTAGTTCCTATACAAAATTTTAATTTTTAGTTTGGGCCTGATGGAGAATCGATCTTTGAAATTTCTCTTAAATCTGCCATTTGCATAGCTTATTTTTAGCTTTATCACACTTGGGTGCAACCAGAGGTTAATTAACAGCAGATAATGGTGAAGCGAATTTAGGCGAATAAATTATTGCTAAATTTGTTAATTTTAAGAGATACGAGTAAAGTGTTGTCAAAAATTTGTCGTTATAGGTTTTATATTTTGAAAAAGATTCTCACAGTTTCATCTTGAATAGTTGCCCCAAAAGTGTAACAATGTAGCATATTTAGTAAACGAATTCACCGGCACCTCCGGTAGTTCGAAGTCGGTGACACACCCGGCGTTAGAGTTTCTACCGGTTCCGCATGCGCAGGCATACTTCAAGTTGTACCGTGTATCAAACAATATTTTTAAGCCTGAGTATGTTTCGAAACCCAAACGCATTCTAGAACCGTATATATACGGCCACCAAAACTTGATTTTTAGTTTTACCGTTGATGCCCCGTATGATGTCGCGTCTCTTTCGGTTGTCTCACGATCGGACGCGGCTGATATTGCGACAGAACCGCAAACAAAATATCCAAATGTCCATATTGCAGCGTATATCATTTCCTGAATATACAATATTATTTTTGTTTTGTTGTCATTTTTCGATGAAATGTTTATAATTTGAATTTTGAGTAAGAAAGAGTCATTTTTCAACTCTAACTTTCGTTAAACGTAACCAATACTCTTTATATGTAGTGATTCTCGTTTTTTTCTACTTTTATCACGCTACTTTTTTTAGACCTGTATTCTTAAATGCGTGTAGCAACTATCGTCAGTTGGTGATAGGTCTTGTAATTTTGGAATTAGTGAATGCTGAGGCTCAAAATTCAGCACAATTTAGCATATGAGTTTTTCTACTCCTGCACCACTTTTGAGTTTTGCTAAAGTGTGACAACTGCTAAATACAATAATCGAAAAATGGGTGCCGAAATGAGGAGATTTTTACCGGGCCCCTAATCAGAAGTTGAACCAGACGTTGACTTGGCCCTATGCATCTAGTAAACAATCCTCAAAAAGTTTCAGCCTCGCTTGTAAGCTTGTTACTTCAACCGCATGCCCTCTTGAAATTGTTCGACCCCTCGAGCTGTCTGGACAGGCTACGGGCTTGCTCGTCAGTAGTTCAAAATAATTTGTTGTTCATTGTTTTTCGCAATCAGAATTGTCAACGCCAACGAACCAATGAACGGCGAAAGTAATGAGTTAAATTTGAAACTGAAAACAATCCAGCAAAAAAGCACTGAAGAATGTTTTTCCTTTGTAAAACTTACTATTAGGAACCATGGCACTGTTCGAATAAATTGTGGAATGTTGAATAAGTATAGAAATTCAAATACTGCGGCGTTAATAATCGACAAAAATCCAACGAAATACAAGAAGCCTTCGCCAGAAACTGAGTAATATGCGGTTGCGACGCATATTAATGCGATAATACCGACCACCTGAAATACAGACAGAAGTCAATATTTTAGAATAAGATTTAGGCTTAGGCTTAGGCTCAACACTATGTTAATCTTTTGCGGGTAAAAGGAACGATGCTAATAAAGTGGCGGATCCAAATATTTCTGATAGCTAGCCGGGCATACAAAATTATTAAAGTAGCGGCACCGAAAGAGTCCCACTAAGCTTTTGAATTATCAACGAAAAAACTTTGCAGAAACGCTGGGAGTAACATTATAACTTGACATAAGCTCGTTCATGTTCGGGATACTTAGCAGATCAGGTCCGCGAATGACGCTTATGCGGACGCCCAAATTCTGAATTCGAGAAGCCAAACGTAATTTTAATATATTAATTGTATGGTAAGAGTGATATTTTTGGTTTATACGTTTTGTGCGTATACCATCCCACCGATGGCAACTTTCCGAAATTTTTGAGGTGTTTAAACACCGAACAATGCAGGTTTATAGAAGTTTGTATAAATAACAAAAATAAAATGTTTAAAGTACTTTATCGTTTCATCATCAAAAATTTTCTGACGGGAATGTACACCTCTCTTGCCGCCCCCTGGATCCACTATAGGTGTTATAATCGCATATGTGGCTTAACAAATTCTGAGGCATTTAAATCGTTTAGCGCAAAATTCCAAAATCAAAGCGCTGCACATATGTAAACAATATTCCGAAACCGATGAATCTAGATCGCAAACACCCATCTTTAGTTTGAGACCGATACAAAGCATTATTATAAGCCTAGTTGATTTTGGAAGACTACCAGTTTTCAGCCCAAAGTTGGACGGCTCACATTTTTGTCGCTTGGTTAAACGTGAATCAAATTATTGAAAAACCTAAAGCAAACATGAAGGAAGTGTAAAAACACCAACTTGATCGAAAACGCAGCAACAGAGCCGTTTTTATACACGATTAGTCGCCTCATTTTTCATTTTTTTTATTTTTTTCGAAAGTGGACAAGCGAACCTCAAAGTATGAAATTTTAAACCTCAGCAACTATAAATTTGATATTATTAGGTTAGTTTGGACCTTGGTGCCGTATAGGTCAAAAAGTGTTTCCTACTCAAACAACAATTTTTGTCATATCACTGAGAACTCGGGTACAGCCGGAGGTAAAAAAAACAGGAACCGGAGGTGATTGAAAATTGCCGGAATCGGAGAACAAGCAAAATATTAACTACTTTTAACAATAATCTGCAATGTGTTGTTCTTGTTATTTGAGAATTCGCGGTTAAAACTTTCAAAATTGCAACAAGTCACAAACACAATCACTTAAAGGCACAACTTTTATAGTTCATTATCGCAGTCGAACAAAATCTCCGGCAAAAATTCTACCAGAGCCGCAACCAAGCGCTGACTTTCTATGCCGAAGTGCGAGCCGGAGGCAGACCTTTGGTTGTACCCTGCAAAATGAAAAAACGCATTTGAAACACCATACTATTTCTGCAATTCGTAACACGCCAGGCACTGTTCGCAGATACGTTAAGTTGAGTTGAATTCCGGTGCTGAAAAATGGCAGATTTTCTGTCGGTTCCATTGTTTTCACGTCAATGGTTGTTGAAATGTTTCAGTTAACACTCAGATTGAATAACTATTAATATACTGCGTGTCGCATGATACTGTACGAAATCAAGTGTATACTTCAGGTGCGTAGCCAGGATTTTCAATTGGAAGTAACTTATCAACCGGAAGTTAAAGTAAAGATTGAGCTTTGAGGATTTGCAATCGCGAAAGCAATACATAATTTCTGTATATATTAAATCGCTTTGCATCCGTCGCAAAAGTATCCTTGATTCATGCATTGGTAGGCCTACACTCGCTGGACCTCCTGACTATGCCTTTGGAATCCTGGACCTCCTGACTACGCCTTTGGAATATGTGAGATTCATTGTCGAAATGCCTGTGGTTACTAAATTTTTTATACTAACTTGAAGCAGACCCCTATGTTAACGATATTTTTTTCGGGTTTTTTAAAATTATATTAGATTAGAAAATCTTCAAAAGATCCAAGAATTCGGTATAAAACGCATCATAAAAGTCCTAAAAATCAGATTAGAAAATCTTCATAAACATCCGAAAGCATACTAATCTCGATATAACCACTTAACCATCTAATCACGTTGTTTAACCAAAGTTTATGATTAAATAACACGTAAAATCGCTGCATATACATTTGATGGAAACTTCATTTAGTTACAAGAACGGCAGTCAGCAGCTGCCATTAAATCTAAATAAGTCAGGCAAACGAAACACTAAAATTTCACTGCAAATATGTAGATCGAGACACTCATTCTTTGTTCTAAGAACGGCGCCTGAGATGTACCCCGAATTCTGGCACTTGTATAATTTCGCCACAAACTCAGTGCTAATTGCATCGAAAGAAAAAGTGAAAAGGTACCCCCACATTTCAGTTTATTACCCAAAGCCCAAGCGTACGCTTTATAAGCTAAGAAATCACGGAAACGAAATTCGATAAAAGCATCAACATTGAATCGTATTGTTTTTACTATATTTTTGACTAAACAACACGTAAAAATATAACACTGCAACTGCATTCAAATACAAATGTACTGCAGCAAAAAACGCGTCCAAAATTGTTAATTTTCTTCGCAAAATGCACCACACACATCACGTTTTACAATTTCAAAGTTGTGCTGTTGCGAAACGTAAACACAATTTTTACCATGTTATAGCGAACAGACGAGCTCAGAGGCTCGCTGAGCGGGATCGGATACAGCGTTTCCATGCCATGGTTCCATGAGCATATTGGAAAATTGGTAAATATATAAAGTAAAAACTATTGCTTATTGGTGCCACACGGTTGCCTATTTATACCTTTTGTTCTAAAGTCTCACTTGCAAACCTTAGATATAAAATACTGGCGGTGCCCATAAATTGGGGAGGGCAAAGAAGCTTCGAATCCGGATCCATTTCTGTCGGACGGTGACAATGCTTCATTGAGTTTCTCAAGCTGTAGTTTATGCTTGAGCTGTGTTAGCTCATCGTGAAAGTAGGTCTACTGTTCAGCGAGACTCGAAGCCTTCGTCACATGGAAAACAATGACTTTTTTCTGTAAACTAAGTTTCTCATTTAGTTCGAACAAGCTGTGGTGAAATGTTACCATCATTTTGATTTTCGAAACTGAACAGCTGTATAGCAATATCGGTTCGTAGATTTTATAAACACCGGTTATAATGGGCGAAATAGCATTTTAAAGAACTTTTGTTCATGAATATTGCTCAGCTCATATTAAACTTGTATTTGAAAGTGAAATTTAAATAATTCGTTTCAACCCGATGGTTCAAGGTAATTATTTTCACTTTGTGGCTTAATAATAATAATAATAATAATAATATTAATAATAATAATAATACGTATTGAGCGTTAATTGCAAAAACTGCTTTCCCAATATTAAGCAGTGGAATCTAAACATAAACTCATCACTCTACTTCCTCGAGGAGGAGCACATATCTCCGATGCTGAACGCCTATTCGTCTCAGTTTTGAAACAGGGCTGTTCCAAATGCCAATAGTTCACCACTGTAAGAGCGACTACAGAGTGAAAGCAAAGTAAACTTAATTGAAGAATGTTACAAGTGACCAAACGTGCAAAAATGACAAATCTAACACACAATCCCTGTAAACAGATAGTGTAAGGTCAACCCCGATTAAACTCTTCGAGCTAGCAACTGTGCCTGACCTTTAAGCCCAAGCAATGGCGTATCCATGGGGGGCGACCCCGACCGTGGCCCCCCAACAGCATCTCGACAAAAATTATATAGAGTTTCAATTGCTGTTCTACGCTGTTCATTTCTCTGTTTTATACACAATAGTATAAGCAGCTTATTGAGCGAAGCTCGGAGTTTCGCGAAGCGTTTTATGTTTTGTACTTGGGGGTCGAAAGGTGGATGTCCGTCCGTCCGTCTGTCCGTCTGTGCGTCTGTCCGTCTGTCCGTCTGTTCGTCTGTCCGTCTGTCCGTCTGTTCGTCTGTCCGTCTGTTCGTCTGTCCGTCTGTCCGTCTGTTCGTCTGTCCGTCCGAAAAGAATCTCAGGAATGGCTGAACCGATTTTGATAATTTTTTTTTGAAAGCCAATTATCCTGGGGTGTTAACCTCGCATTGAGGTTTGAAAATTTTAAGCCGTTTATTAGCTGCAGGCTAATTTGCATAATTAATTAAGCCTAAATTAGGACTTTCCACAATATTTCACTATTTATTACAGTTAGAAGCAATCTAATTTTAGCATTAAAGGGTTTTTGGGTGCGAGAAATCTGCGTAGAGTGTTTACAAATCTCCAAAACGGATAATTGAAAAGTTAGCTAATAGATAATTTGCATATTAGCATAGTTTTAAATTAGGACTTTTTACAACATTTCACTAATTTTTAAGGTTAAAAGCAATATAATTTCAGCACTTTAGGGTTTTTAGGTGCAAGGAATTTGAATAAATTGTTTACAAACCTCCAAAACCGATAATTGAATAGTTGCTAATAGCTAATTTGAATATTTGCTTAATTGACGAGACAAAATTAGGACTTTTTGAATTATTCCAATAATTATTAAGGTTAAAAGCAATATAATTTCAGCACTAAAGGGTTTTTAGGTGTGAGAAATCTAAATAAATTGTTTACAAACGTCTAAAACCAATAATTGAGTAGTCAGCTAATAGATAATTGGCATATAAGCATAGCTGATAAGGCTAAATTAGGCGTTTTTACAATGTTTCACTGATTATTAGGGTTACAAGCAATCTAATTTCAGCAATAATGGGTTTTTGGGTGCGAGGAATCTGAATAAATTGTCTACAAACCTTTAAAGGCGATTATCGAATAGTTAGCTAATAGATAATTTGCATATTTGCTTAATTGACGAGACCAAATTAGGACTTTTTGAATTATTCCAATAATTATTAGGGTGGCTAAAAAGTTTTTGCGTGCGAGGAATCTGAGAGAATTGCTTACAAACCTCCAAAACCGATAAATGAATAGTTAACTAATAACTAATTTGCATATTACCTTAATTGCTTACGTGTGTTCGAGCTTCGCTCAATAAATGTAGTCCCACTACGACTGGTAATAAGCTGCCCTGTTATTTTAGTACAGTCTCGAATGATTAGATGTTTTGACGGCACTAAGCAAGGTGGCACCGAACCAATAATTTCACTAATTCCGACCATAACCGCGAATATAAAACATTTTCCCAAAATAGCAGGCAGTTTTAACTCATTCAAAAACAGAAACAGATGTTGCTGAAGCTGACTGGATTTTGCTTTTTAAAAACTGAATTAGCTTCCGAATCTGAGCCTTTATTAAATTTATGCCTGTTTGAAACCAAAGCCGAACTTATCTTGCCACCCTGCTGTTTAGATCTAAATTACGTTAATGCGTTAGTTTTATTTGTGATTCATCTCTGAACGAACGTAAAGAAGTCAATTTTATGGCAATAGTTCGTGGTTTGCGTACTGTAGTCACCCGAATAAGAGGTGGGACTGATATTTATTTGACTTCTCCAGAGGGTACCCTTCCTTGTTATTCAGTTACGGACTGTTATTTATTTTCACCCCTCCCTCCGCCACCCTTCGCTACTTATATATCTGGTATTGCAACTCTCCGTTGAATTAAACGTTTATTTGTCTTCTATCAAAAACTTGAGCGATAATGCAAGGTTATACTTAGGAATGTACTTTCAAAACTTGAGCACGCTTTAAGGTTTCGAACTCACCTTTATTGGATAATAGACATTTATGGACTCTAATAAGCGTTTAGGGACTCTACCCGCTTACGGACTCTTATTAGGGATACGGACTCCTATTGATTGGGACTCAAAATGGTGACCCCCTTTATTACCCCCCTCTTATTCGGGCCAATACAGTATTACCTAACTTTGTGTATTTTATCATTTTTATTTTTAAATGCTATTAAACATAGTAAATATCTTCATTTAAAAAGAAATCGCTATATTGGTATGGTGGGGTTCCGACATATATCAATTAAAGAATAGTTGAAACAGAATAGGGTTTCTTTATAGTAAGTCGTGCCGACTGTTTGTGTAACAAGCAGCTTATTAGAAACATTATGGGTTAAAAATAAGTTTATTACGTGTGAAATTTTGCCCCCCCCCGTTTTGAGATCCTGTATCCGCCACTGAGCCCAAGGTCAGAAATTTTTCGTGATAAAATGGTAAGTTCTATCCTACATTTCAGTTTTCCCCCTTCGAAAATCGGCGCATAAACTGCATATAACATACCTTTATGTGCGCATTGCTATTCGATGGTTGTACGTTTGTAGGCAAATGAGCAAACATACGAACAACCGTCTAAACACGACATCGCTGAGACGAGGTCGCGAAAAAGCAAAACAGATGCTTGCCGTTATATTTTATTAACATAGGTGGTTGTTGAAGCAAGTCTGTTACCAGCTTAGTATGTTTTAACCTCTATTCACACGTACAAGTTTTTGCAGAGAATCGCCATTTTCTTTCTGAATCTTTATATGAATTTACGTGAATAATTTGCAGACGACTGCAATAAATATAAACATAACCTATAAATTGTCACTTCAGCCAATGATTATGAATTGACTTGGCTTGCAAGGCTATTTATATCAACGAATTATTCTTCGTGTATATCAATCATGAATAACTTGCAGCCGCAAGTTCTTCGATTGAATATTGAAAAACTGGCAGCTGCAACTGCAAGTTTGAGATGTAAGAAACATTCACGCGCAAAGAAAGTTTTACTCGAAATTTCTGGACTTGAAAACGCTTTCACACTGATGCAATTGTTATTTAATGCTAAAAATTTTGAAATTAGTCCCTTCGCTATTGCCATCGGTATGGAATATCAAACAAGTTTGACATTTGAATTAGATTCGTAAGAGTGGCCAAAAATTTTCTAGTTGGAGGTGGGACAAAAATTATCTGGATGGGCTGCCCCTGCCGTGTGACGCCTCTGGGCTATTGTCCGTGTGGAAAACAGGGACGGACTCTTGAGAAGGTTTAGGAACTCGATCCATAGCTAAAATGTTAATGTGTTAGTCATTCGTTCAACGGTAATTAAAGAATTATTGGCGAAAAGTTTCTCGCCACCAGAAGTTATGTTTTATTAACAGTTCCAAAACGTATGTACACATTTCTCCCAGTTTTCGAAATTTTCAGATTTTGGCATAATCGTAGCTTTCGCGGGCCCATAGCTAATGGGGGCCAGGGGGTCTCTGCTTCCTTGGAAAATTTTTGGCCCAATAGGGAATTTTCAAACTTCCTTGTAAGTCATTAGAAGCCCTTGATTGCCCTTCCTGAAAATTTGAAGCACCCTAGCAAGATGAGCTGGCTACTGGTCTGAGCCTTCAACTGAGACTTTAGCCTTAAGCTTATGCTTAGGCTTTATAAAAGAAGCGTTATATAGTGACTTCAGTTATACTATGGTTTAACTTTATCTCTGGCCACTGTTATATCCAGTCCACTAACGCTGCGGCTCGGTTACACCGCGACCATAGCAAGAGAGCGACCAAGGGAGCTGAGCTCTCCTGGAAGAACTTTGGCACCCTAAAAATTTTCAACCTTGCTTGTATGTAAATCATCGAAAACCGTTGTATTTCCCTCCTGAAAACAAATTAGCTCCTCCTAGCAAAGTGAGCTGGCTACGTTCCTGGGCTGCGCTGTAACGCTGCTATGTTTCACTAGTGCATATATAAGTCTGTCAAGTAAACAACAAAACGTCAGCGACTATATTTTTTAGTTTATTTTTAGCGGAAATTTCCAGAATGTTGCTGTAAACTGCTGGAAAACCAAGTATTGTACAGTTTATCATACAGTTTTTTCAGACGTGGGTTATATTTTCAAGCTCAAGGACACGGCGGCATTTGTTCGCCTTGGGGGGAGCTAGTTTTATTTATTTATATCGAAAATTATAGGTTGTGTAGGAAATTAGGTTCATTCGTTTCCGCGCGCTGAAAAAGGGTAATAACAACCCGTTGTAGCCGTAACACCTACTTTGGAGCCTGTATTCTCGTTTCTACAGTTCTTGCCACTTCCAGGGTTTAGCTGTGTAAGCTTATTTTTCTCCGTTTACATTGCAGTTTGTATTTGCAACCATCTATGGTTTTGCTTATACAGCTTATTAAAAGGTCTGTTCGACTCTAATACACAAGTCTCATATGTGTTCTATTTTGTTTAGAAGTATTACTATTTGTCGTTTAGTGGGCACCTCGTGTTTATGCCACAGCCGGGCTCAGCACTATTTCTGATTGGTGTGTATTTTTGGCTCACTAATCTTGCTTGTGTACCTAGTCGCGTACATATTAAGTGGTTTTGTGGTCAGGCCTGTAGCCAACTCACCTTGCTAGGGGGGCTACAAAATTTTCAGCACCGGTATACAAGGGTTGTCGTTGGCTTACAAGCAAGGTTGAAAATTTTGTAGGAGGGCCAAAGTTTTTTTCGGGGCTTTTCCGTTATATCCGTCAGCCCGCGTTTGCTCAAAAATGGTTCGATTGTGAAAAATTTTGCATATTTGAGCAGATTTTTCGCAAAAAGACGTTTGGGTAACGCGTTATGGTCAAATAACTGATTTGGCGCCGTACTAAATCGTTGGCAGCGTACCAAACGCGAGATTTTCTTCACTCAGAAAGACCTCCCGACGAAATCATTCTTTCGGGCACACACAAATGTTTAAATTGTGCATCGAGACATCGATTTTCAAATCGACCCAGGCTTTTTGTTCGCTCTGCGTAGTTGAATTTTCTAGAGGGAAAATGCACAGAGAAATGGAACTGTGACAGGGGCACTACGGTTGATAGGGCGGTTTGAAAATTCTCGTAACGCACAATTCTTTCGGTGGTTTAGTCAATTTGTTGAGTTGAATGGGCGATGTTGGTCATAGGGAGGTAGCACCCTCACGCTCCGCAGTCGCGTGCTTGGCTTAACCAGAATTGCGCTGAAGCCTCCAAATTTTTCTGAAAGAGCGTTGAGGATTGGTTCTGCTTGGATTTCGAAGTGCTCATTCATTTAGAAATGGCGGCGTGCGGGAGCCTCTGCAGTGAAGATACCGCTCAGTTTGTCTACAGGAAAGATCCTACGGTGCCTGTACACATTTCGCAATAGTTTCTTGATTGTTATTTCAACCCTTTCTCACATGAATATTTTCTATTTCCCCTGAGACCTACTTTTATGCTAGGATTCGAACTCCAGTGACTGGAATGGGAGGCGTATACCATCACCACTCAGCTATAGGAGCTTGACGCTCGAGCCCGAGGGGGCTCTCACGTCTTGTGGTGATTTAGTACTATGTATATGTGTTGCAATTGTTAAACGCGGTGCGATATATGTTATTTACCGTATATACACTGCGCTGAGTTGCCTATAGGCAACTCAATGTGAGAAGGGGTTAAATGAGACACCAGTGTAAAACGCTGCTGGAATTACAAATCCGTGGCGCAGGCGCAAGTAGCTCGCTCGCTTACTAGCTACCTTTAATATCTCGGATAATAAGCCGTTACAGCAGGACATCCGTATAACACGTGTTTAACATACTTTTCAACAGGCCAGTAGCCAGCTCATCTTGCTAAAGGCGGCTAAATATTTTTAGAAGAGGTATGCAAGGGTTTTCGATGACTTACAGGCAAGGTTGGAAACTGTCTAGGCGTGGTGGCCGAAATTCTTCCAGGTGGGCTCAGCCCTCTGATCCCGCTCAGGCTACGGGTCCCCTTTCAGGCCCGTAGCCAGCTCACCTTGCTAGGGGGGGCTAAAAATGTTTCAGGAGGGGCATTTAAAGATTTTCGATGACTTACGAGCAAGATTGAAAATTTTCTAGGGAGGCTAAAATTTTTCCAGGGTAGGCTGAGCCCCCCTGGCCCTTTCTTTGCTACGGGCCTGACCCCTTTTCAAATGTCGGAATTATACGCTTATCAATGTAAAGCATACAAAATGTTTGCCACAACTTCTCAAGTTGCTAACGCTTCAAAATATTTGTTTTGTTTTTTCACGCCTTTAATGTTACTATATTGCAGCAGTTTTTGTTAAAAAACTGACCGAATTTTTGTCTTTTGACCCGAAAAAGCAAAGAGGTCAATGTTCTCGAACAACGGTTAACGCTTGAAAATTGCAAAAAAACAGTTTAAAATTTTATTTTTGAAATATCAGCAACACGTATATTTTTCAGGAATTGTCACTTTTTGGTTTTCAAATCAACCTTTGGCCTTGACAACTTGATAATGTTTTTTGGACAATTTTTACTCTTTCTGCTCAATAATTGTGCAATATTCAGACGGAGGCACCTTTCCGGTTATTCGGCTGCGAATTGTAATGTATTTTAATTCACAAAATGTTAATTGAGGTGTCAAAATTGGAAAAAAATGTTGAAAACTGTTATGACGGTATAAACTGTACCAGAGCTATAACATTTATTGCTTTAATTTTTAACTTGTGACATTGTGCATTTAGAACTTTAGAAAACTCACCAAAAATTTGTTGTAACGTATTAAGTTTTGAACCAGTGGACTGGTTTACGTCGAGATGTTTCAGCTGGCACTGTTTGCTAAATTGCCTAAATTGTAGCCTTTCGTTTGCCAGCAGTACTGCAATAGTAGCGATGTGCTGATTTTGAAGATAAATTAATAAATAAAAGAACTGTTTTTCCAGAGTTTGTTAATTATTGCTATCACTTAAAAATAAATATATGCAACATGAAATTAGCATCACCAGCGTAAGCTTTGAAACCAGGAAAATTTGAAAACGCTTGAGCAAAAGTAAAATTAGCAAAAATATAATTTCGTTCAGCAAATGGAACGTCATACGTCAACAACACTAACTGAGAATGATTTAGACAATTTGCCGATGGAAGATCGACAATTTAAACTGCTACTTGGCCGCTATGATCTTGAACTTGCGTACCGCTATCACGAGCTGTCAATAGGCTTGCCGGAAGAAATTGCCGGAATATTTAGAGGCAGCACTGTGAGTATTGCCAGCGAAGCTGTAGCGTCGTATATCAGAGTTATGCCTGATGTAAGTTTAATTTTCAACGACTCTCATGGCACATGATTTTAAAAAATGCCAGAATTGGAACGTGAAAGTAAAAAGTAATACCTGATCTCTTGCTGTACCCAGCCAAAGTGTCGACTATAAGGAAACGCAAAGAGACTAGTCGCTTTTAGGGTTGCGCTGTGGTCGTCGCGCATCGCCGCTCGCCTCACATGTTTTTGCCTATATTTTAGCAACGTATATCTGCATGTGGCAGCACGCGACAGCGTGTGGCGGCGTCCGGCATAGTATAAAATATAGCACAACCATAACGGTCATCTTGTACCGCCCGTATGAAAACACTTTGACGACATTCAACTGTTATATGAGTCAATCTTCATTAGCCAATGAAACAAATCTTTTTTGCCACAGTATTGGCAATTCTTCACTAAGCTTCTGTGGATTTTATACAACGTAAAAGCTGGCTTAAAACGTCTCTATGGTGGCGATTTTATAGACAGTTGAACTGCCTTTCCCCTGTTGCAGGCCCCAAACCAGCTCACCCTGCTAGGGGTGTTAAATATTTTAAGGAGGGGCATACAACGGTTTTCGTTGACTTACAAGCAAGGTTATATATTATTTTTAGAGTACTGAAGTTTGTGGAACAAATCCAAAAATTGGATCAAGCGATCCGTCATTAATGTGGGCAATTGAACGAGTGAAACCGCATTGTTTTTGCATTCGCAATTTAACTCATGACACGTTTTTGTCTGTCCAGTGCACCGACGATGTTTCGGAATGTTCATCTGTGACACAATATGTCTTCGCGAAACGAGCAACTGATATGCCAGAATCTAGTGGCGGTAAGCAAAATGGTGGATCGAAGTCGCTTAGTGGGTTCTTTTCTGTTAATTGGCTGCTACCGTTTGCTCTAGAACGATCGGGTTTTGAAAATATTTGCGTATTTGATATTCTCATGACTTACTCTAATCATTCCAAATTAGAATTTCAATTTTTAAATAATTCATATTTGGCGCCATCCGATACGGTTGGCTCTCCCCAAATTAGTATTTGACTGTGTATAACTTGTGAACCGATTGCCTGATGGCAAAAAATTTGACAGTATATATTCAACTCAGCAGTATGAGTTGTGTCGAACGGTATACAATTTGTTGAACTTTTTTGATAAGATAATTTGTGGGTCCCCACTGGGGTACCTCATGACCTCTAAAATGTAATTTTGAAAATTCTAATTTTAATATGGGACACTCTGAGGAGGTCATGAGAAGCTCAAATATGCTAAAATTTCCAAAGAGTTACCTTTGTAGGCAAACGTTGGCTGATGTGCAAATAACGGAAGAATCTGTAGTGGAACATGTGATAGTAAAAAAAAGTTCTGCATTTGGACAAGTCGCAGACTCTAATCATTATAACATCAATTACAAACTAGCAATCTGCTTTGCCTACCATCGCACTGTTTTAATGATGGTTTTTGAAATTTGGCCGTTTACACAGGCAGATTTCAGCTTCAGATCTTATAGCAAGAAATGTTTACAGAAGCATTTATTACAGCACAAGTTACAGAATATTTGCTGTTTCTGAAACCCTACTTAAGTACGAATCATGTGCTAAGCAATTACGTAACCCGTTTGTCGTTTTTAAAAGCGTGCTTAAGTTAAGTAAATACTTAATAAGTCACTTTGCTAAAATTTATATATTAAAGATTGGCAGTTGAGGCATATTAAGCCTGCTCTAATTGAAATTGCAGACTAATGGTGCGTCCTTAACATAAAGCAAAACTATGGTTTTCTTGTTATGACAATGACTCACATCTGGCGATTATCTTAAAAACTTCACTATTTAAATAAGCCGGTGACTTAAGTAATTATTTTTTAACTTAAGTAAATACTTAAGTAAGATTTCAGAAACCCAGTCATATTATTTTTTACGTATATGTAAAACAATTTAATGTTTTATAGTAATGTTCAGTTGTCTCGATGACCAAGATGAAGACGATGAGCGTCAGCCAGAATGTTTCATAGTAAGGCGGACACGAGCTGGTAAACCCAAAGGTAGGCATGGTTGATAGACAGCTCGACCTCGAAGAGTTTCCATGTTAGCTGAGACTCTGAGGTAAATAACACAGGCGTCAACATGGGAGGACAAGGGATATATTCCCACTATTTTTTGGGATGATGTGAAAAATGGTCACGTTTAACCTAATAACTGTTCTCGGTTAAAGAGACAATACCTAATTAATTCGGCATATATATTATTTCAATTCGTTATTCTGGTTGTAGTAATAACTTGCTCGAAGCGGTCATATGGCAGATTTCATGAAAGTTATATTTTTGAACAGAATCGAACTTTTTTTTATTAACGAACACGTTGATTGTTTTAGCCGTTACAGAAGACAGTTTGTGGCGTTTAGAGCATCTTGGCGATAAACGTTACTATATTCGAAACGAAAAATCGGGATTTTTGCTCAAATTGAACGGCAATGTATTGGAAAGTCGAAATCTGGAAGTTTGTGCTGCGGCCGATCAAATTACGGGTGCGAATGCTGCACAATTTCAATGGGTTATTACTGTGCTTGATCCTTTGATTTGGTAGTTTGAGTTGTGTTTATTCAAAACAGTGATGTCTTGAGCATGAATGGAAAATTCAAGTTGAATTGATTAGCAGATAGTGTCAAATAAATTATACCATTTCTTCAGGGGTCATATCTGTTTTTGATATTTAGTCCATGGATTTTAGGAACTTTGTCAGTTGCAAACACAAAAAACCCAATTTTCGACTTAAAAATCATACTTGAACCCTATTAATCATTTTCTATGGTGTATTAACTAAATGACTTAGTGAGATGCAAAATTGACAATTTATGATAAAACTTGAATAAGAAATTGTATTTAAAAACCATAAATGATAAAAACAAAATTGAATAGGAAAATCACTTCTAAATTTATTAAGCAGCTGGTGAGAATAGAAAGTGATGATAGTAGAAAATGCGTTATATGCGGGATGTTCATTTTAGTTTGGATAGCCCTAAAACTATAAACCTGTACTGAACAAGCGTTTGCTGTATTATGTTTTATCAAGTTAGTGTTGCCTTGACATAGTGTCAGTGCTATCCAAATTAAAGTGAATGCCGTACTGTATTGACCCGAATAAGACGGGGGGCTGATATTTGTTTGGCCTCTCCAGAGGGTACACCCCTTGTTATTCGGTTACGGACTGTTATTTATTTTTAACCCACGCTCCGCCGCCCTTCGTTACTGATATATATCCGGTACTGCCATTATCCGTTGAATTAAACGTTTGTCTTGTGTCAATAGCTTGAGCGATAATACAAGGTTATACTTAGGAATGTAGTTTCAAAATTTAAGTACGCTTTAAGTTTCGAACTCCTATTATTTGGTCCTGGAGTCATTTATGTGATACAATTAGGATTAATTGACAACTCTAATTAGGGTTTAGGGACTCTATCCGCTTACGGACTCTTATTAGGGATACGGACTCCTGTTGATTCGGACCCAAAATGGGGACCCTCCTCTTATTATCCCCCTCTTATTCGGGCCAATACAGTATTACCTAACTTTGTGTATTTTATCATTTTTATTTTTAAATGCTATTAAACATAGTAAATATCTTCATTTAAAAAGAAATCGCTATATTGGTGTGGTGGGGTTCCGACATATATCAATTAAAGAATAGTTGAAACAGAATGGGTTTTCTTTATAATAAGTCGTGCCGACAGTTTGTGTAAAAACCAGCTTATTAGAAACAGTTTACAATCCATTTTAGGGCTGATTTCATATGGCGACGCTGCAAGAAAATCGTACTTTAGACAGACTCAAACTATTAAACTCTGACGATTGTAGGCATTGCGGCTACATTTCTTTGTTTGATGCCGTTAAAAATACGGTTTCATTTAACGTCTTTTGCTGTTAGCCCATGTTTATGGGTTTGCCTGTTGGACGATTAGAGACCTGTTTACTTAGAAATTGAACGGCTTAAGACTAGGCTAAGATTTATGATTAGAATTACAGTTTGACTCATAAGTTACGCAAAGGTTTTAGGTTTGTTTAAACGTTAGGTTTGGGCTTTAGATAGGCGTAAATTTGGGTTGTCGCTCAGGTTTGCAACGTAGGAACCAGGACACGACTGGGAGCAGACTGTACGTTGCGTTATTCATTTTTAATTCACCCCTGTAATTTGGCCCAACACCATTCTTTGTGTATTCCTTCTTTTTTCAGAACTGGCTTACTCCGAAGCATTTTTGTTCATTGCGATGCCCTTGTCTGAGCGTCTGTTATACATATTTGAGCTGTCTAGGCTATTCTTTTGCTCTGATCATTTTTATGGACTTTAACTAGGGCCTTATGTCTATGCTTTGGCTTAGGTTAGGCCCTTGTAATTAACATGCGTGTTGAGTTAATTACAATGAATTTTTACTTGCTGATATAAAGACATTGTTAATATGACGCCCTACTGCTGAAAAGCGAGTTTATCACTGCAGTATTGTAGATATGAGTAATTACCGTTCTCATATACTAGGAAAGATTTTGATTTATGGGTCTGTATTCACTGATGTATGTAGCACCTGTCACGACTTAGTTCTGGGGTCTAAATCAGCTTAAGCTTAGAATACAACCGACCTCTTTCTGCATTTTTAAGGCACATTATTGTGAGTTTCATTTAAAAGCTGACTGCAGATTGTAGCAGAGCTTTGGATAAAAATAAATAACAGTCCGTAACCGAATAACAGTGTGGGGTTCCCTCTGGAGAGGCCAAACAAATATCAGTCCCCCCTCTTATTCGGGTTACTGCAGTACGTTGTCTTAGGACCCATATTCTCAAGTGTATGTAGCGCCTCTCCAGCCTGGTGATAGGTCTGCTAAGCAATGAACGAGCAAATGGTGAACTTATAATTTGAGCACATTCTTTACATTTCATTTAATCGATAATAGTAAAATCACATTCACAGACTAATTTATTCCCTAAAGCCAATTTCTCTTCCCAATGGAATTATCAGAAGGCTAGGCCAATTTCACGCCCTGGCCAAAATCAATCCGGAGGAAGCAATTGGCCTGCAGGAGATCACCCTAATTGTGTACGAACTGTCGTGCGCCGTACGAAACGTGAAACATGGTGCAAACCGGCAAAATGTCTCTAGTAGTGAACGGTATTTCTGAACAGGTAAATTTGACCATCCTCTATAAGTCCAATCATTACTTTTCGATTATCAGCAATCACAGTTTAACGACCATAATGAATTTTCTTCCAGTGGAACATTTAATTTAGGTAAACTTTCCGTTACGAAGGCAACTGTTATTCTACCGCGCGATATATAATTTCAAATAAGGATTCGAACATTAAAAAGCTCTCGAATGAGATGCGATTACTGTCACAAATTGACCGCAACAACTGGATCCTCGAGCATGACGGGCTTTCACGCCTGGTATGAAATTTCGGCTGCGCATACACGTAAGACTTGGAACTGCGCATTGTATGATGCATTGCGGTTTTAAGCAGTTTGCGCTAAGGTGCTTGTAGGTGGCTGTGCCACACTTGGCTGGAGACCAGCGGCAGAGGGCTCACGAGCATGTGTCCGGTGCGGAACAGCTGGTGAGGCGGACTGAGGAAAAGGTAAAGGAGAAGGAAGCCGAGCGTCAGGTGATGATGGAAAAGTTGAATAAGGCATTGGAAGAGGTTATGACGCTCGTTGGGGAAAAGAGGCAGCTGAAGAACCAGGTGAAAGAGTTGGCTGAGGAAAACGACAGGCTGAAAAAGAGAGTTGCTGGAGATAGATGGGAAGAGTCACCGGAGCCGTCCGACGACAGGACGTCTGCGAGTCAAAAGGGAGCGTTGAAGAGACAGAGGTCTCTAACGCCAGGACAGGTGAGGTCGCAGTCGGAGTGGGGGGGAAGGGGGGGTCTGGGTCGCCAGTCGGGCACCGGGATATATCGCGGTGCGAGGGCCGGATGGAAAGTTGAAATGGAGGTTTGATAAGGACGCGAGGAAAAGGGCAATGGCCCAGAGGGCGCGCATTAGTCCGAAGAGACCAACGGGCGGATATGTACGACCGGCTGCAGGGTCGGTGGTAAGTAGAATCGGACCGAGGCAGGCGAATCCGGTGTACAGTGCATCGGCTGTGCGATCACAGACAGCGCCTGGGTACCGAGGATCCGGAGCAGTAACGCGGAGGGTGGTTTTTGTCCCCCCCCCGGGGGGGGGGGGGGGGGGGGGCCGGTCCGGCGAGTGGCGGGCGGGGGGTGCCCTGTACGAGTTGGCGGTCACGTGGGACAACCGCAAGTGGCACCCGGACGTGGCTATTACAATCAACAAGTGGAGAACGTACGGCAGGCGATGCGAGAAAGTCGTCAAGTGGAACGACAACACCAGCAGCAACGGGCGTCGCGATCGGTGGCGCGCGATAACCAGTGGGTGACGCAGGAGGAATTGGACGCCTATTATGCGGACGTCCCTCGCGAACTGCGTCGAAGTCACTTTTAACGGATCGGTAATAGACTTTGATTGTGGGTATTAGTGTGGTGATGGTTGTCGGGGGTAATGTTAACGGGTGCTGGGGTACGCTGGTACGCGGTTTTTCGTTTGGTTTTTATTGGACGCATTGGCAACATTGTCGTGGGTCGTTTGATGGTCTTGTTATTGTTATTTGGCAAAAACTTTAAAAATAAAAAGTAATATAAAAGAAAGAAAATGATAAAAATTGTTATTTGTTTGTTATTGTTAAGTTTGTTATGGTGGATTTACGCTTTTTAGCGACGGCAAAAAAGGCAGTAAATAGGGCCATAAAATTTTGTTCGATGCCAGGGTCGGCATCTGTGCCGAAGGGGGGATGTAGGTGGCTGTGCCACACTTAAACCTATTTCAAACTAAAAACTAAAACTAAAAATAAAACCCTATATCAAAACCACACCTTA
This sequence comes from Enoplolaimus lenunculus, assembly GCA_030248215.1. NCBI lineage: Eukaryota > Metazoa > Nematoda > Enoplea > Enoplida > Thoracostomopsidae > Enoplolaimus > Enoplolaimus lenunculus. The sequence goes on along the minus strand of JASANG010003146.1, from coordinate 71,608 downwards.
AGGGAGTCCCTGGCTCCACCTAGTCTCTCTTAGAACTTAAGTTAGGCTTAGGCGTTGCTACAAGCGTAGAAAATGTTAAAATCGATGCTATGGCGGCTGTGTCCGCAATGTCAAACTTACCTGGGCCCTGCGTGGCCGTATAATGTGGTTGAATATTGTTTTATATCGTGTGGGCCTATGCTGCGAATAACGACATAGCTAGGCTATGTCAGCACCAAAATGGTGCTTGATTATTGAGTGTCTCCGGCGTGTTGTTGTTGTTGTTGTTAGTACCGGATGTGTGGCTCTCGACCTCAACCGCATTGCGGACACCCAATTGTGGGTGTCGGCAAAAATGCAAATGAGGTCGAGATGCCGATTTGGGTAGCCAGGACCGGAATCAGTAATCTACTTCTGACTAGTTGAAATCGGTGCGCGAATTTACAATTATCGGCTTGTGTATTTCTGCAGTTTTTACGGTGTTTATTGCGAACCTCTTGGAAAGTAGCGGACTTGGGTAAGTAAGGCTTAGTCGAATTCGGTTAAGAATTGTCACGGAGGCTGAAGGATGTGAAGGAAATTACGGCATTACGGATTTTATTGGTGTTGCGCAGGGCGCAGGATCTACCCAGTATTGAATACTGGTGTTATGTGCTAAAAAGGAACTTGGGGTATTAAAGGAAACCTGGGAAAAAGTAGTCTAATAAATCTAACGGGGTTAGATTTGTTATTCTACAACGGCTGGGCCAAATCTAACGGGGTTAGATTGGTCGGAAATTTGGTGTAACTCTAACGGGGTTAGAGTACACGGTTTAACGGGGTGTAATTCTAACGGGGTTAGAATTGCACGGATTCTGGAAAAACGGCAAAAGTATTGGGTACGGTAAAGCCAGTGGCTGGATTAAATCAGATTCAGACGTCGGCTTTAAGGATTCCGGCTCGGGTTACCAGTTAAATTGCATAACCTGTGATTTGCTGGCCTTAATTTTGGGTATTTTGTGTCCTACGGGTTGCGGGTACCAGTTAAATTGCATAACCTGTGATTTGCTGGCCTTAATTTTGGGTATTTTGTGTCCTACGGGTTGCGGGTACCAGTTAAATTGCATAACCTGTGATTTGCTGGCCTTAATTTTGGGTATTTTGTGTCATACGGGTTGCGGGTTGGGATTTATAATAAACATTTACCGGCCGCGTTTTACTAAATCAGAGCGATAAGCATACATCGAGGAAAGAACTATACAGGCGATACAGGATACAGGCTTAAGTTTAAATCACGAACTTCTCACAGTGCTTATAATATACTTTTGTTTTTTTTTTTTTTTTTTTTTTTTTTTTGGGTCTGTTTTGTCGTTTTTTTTTTTAAGGTATAATTTAAGTTTAAGCTTTTAGAGAATATTTCTTTTGTATATATGTCTACTCTGGAGCAGTTGGATTACGTCTCTCCATTTTGTTACAGTATGCTATGTTGTTATTCATGGTTTTCACATGTTTTAACTTTTAAATAGCACCAGACCAGCACATCAAATACGCGTCTGTTTGAGACAGCTGCGAAATTTGATCTCCTAATATAATTGGAAGCAAAAACGAAGTGTCGTAGTCGAACGGAACTCACCCACCAGCCGTATCAGCGAAGTTTTTAGATAAGAATGTTTTAATGGTTGCTGCGTTTCCATAAGCAATTTTTTTGTTAAAAACGTAGCTTCAGCGCTACCTGGTAGTCGGTTAAGTGTTTAATTGCGAAATCTCAACAAAACAAAGGCTTCGCCACCAAAATTTATACTGAACTCAGTCATTTCACGATGCAGAAATTGTCAAGTCGACGAGTTTTCGGCTTACAAGTTGTCGGATGACGAATTGTCCTTATATGTACCGTAAAGAGCAATAAAAAACTACATTTTGAAGTACGCGAAACTTGGACAACTGCGTTTAACCTTGTTCTTTTCAAGATTTATAGCTAGGAAAAGGACTAAAGTATAAAGTTATGTCTTAGGCTTACGGCTCTCAGATATTCGCAATTTTTGACATCTTGAACCTAATTGGGTACCGCGTTCTAATTTCATCTCTATCATTCTTATACAGCAAAAAGATATCCGTGCTGTGTTCTTCGATTTGACATATTAATCTAACTTTGACTGATTACAAAATATTATTGTCAAGTCAAAAACCTGCATAGAATCTTTATTCTGAGCGAATTTAAATTTTGATCATTGACATATTCGCTAAGAACTCAAATTAGTTTTGTTTACCCGTGAGACCTCGATAAAATGTCAGTATTTTATAATTAAACCAAAAATCATGCTTTGATAAAGTAAAACCTGGCGTTGTCCAGTTATTTTTGCAGGTTTGTTGTCGCTGTCATGTTTGAATGTTAAATAAAGTGAAACGAGTGCATCAGAGTTAAAAACAATTTAAATATTTTTTTTCAAGTCTGTTAATAATTCTCATGCAAACTTAGGCCAGTGTATAGAACAGGGCCGGAACGTTTTTCTATCGGGGCTGCAATAGAATCAGCTTAAGCTTTAGACTCACTTTTTCGCCTTATGCTTGCGCTCAGGCTTAGGAGTAGCGTCATTCTTACGCTTGCGCTTAGGTTTATGCTTAGTCTTAGGCTTAAGAATATGCTTATACCACTGTCCCGGCCCTGTTCTATATACATAGGCCCAAACATATATATTCGGCGTGTATTATTTTAATGTGTAACCTTAAAATATAGAAAAAGATCTTTATTAAAACGTTAATTGGGGGGTTTGGGGGGCCCGTGGGGGGGGGTTTTTTCCTTTTGTTTTTTGGGCCTCGGCGCGGTGGGTGGTCCCCGTGTGGTTGGTGCATGGTTGGGGGGATACAAATATTTGTGGGAAGGGTTAAATTTGATATTTATGTAACAAAAGAATCGGCGCATTTTCCATATGGACGCAGAAGTCAGATTGCCAAAAAATTTACCAGGCGCTCGTACACAAGTACATAAGCACGGCACTATTAACGGTCTCGTGCCTCGGTTACTTTATCTAAATGCTGAGCCAGCTAAAAGCCAAAATATTTAAACTTTGGATTTTTTGGTAAAACAAAACATTTGAACCATTTTGGAAGGCAATAACCTTTTTAATAATTAAGCAACTTTATGCAGGCTTTACATTTGCCCGTGGAGCGTATCAGGTGTGAGGGGACCCGTTGGTTCAAGTTATTCGACTCCAACTCAGAATGCAACCATACCACACAGCATTTCAATTTACCAAAATGAGCTGTCCAATGATATTAGCAATATGCGTACTTGGACATTACATTATAGCTAGTAACCAATAGGATCTGCCTATTAAGTAAAGAGCATAAACCTAAGCCTAAGCCTAAAATAATCCACATAATAAGCTTAATACTAGACCTAAGATTCTCTGTCTATATACGTTGTTTCAGCGGCTCAAACGTAAATGTTTGTAAGGTGCGAATCTTACCAGTATTTCTTAAAATATACTCTTGTGAGGTCAATCTGACTATCGCACCCTAGATTCTTCAAAATTCACCGTTGACAATTGCCAAACATTGATTCCAAAATGTTTGGTAACGATCAGGAGCGTAGCTAGGATTTCGTGTCGCGGGAGGGAAAACATAAAAAAATTTTTTTAGACCTTTGACATTAAGAAAGTTAGTCTTAATCATGTTATAAGAGTTTTCCGTATAGAAATTCGAATATAGGATATACCGTCCCTGTTCCTTCATTTTCATATATACGCCACTTGTAATGATGCCAAATGCCGACTGATTTCAGTCAAAACAACGTTCTCGTTGCATTTTACTGCTACGTGGTAGTAGCAGGAACTCAAAAGCTTCAATATTTCGTGTTAATTGGAAATATTTGAAATTGATTATTTGCATAATATTTTTTGGTTTATAAAGGTAAATGATATTTGCCGGAACACCGTAATAAAATTTAGGCAAATTAATTTTGGCACTACCGTGCCTTGCATGCTGCATATTTAATTTGATTTCAGCGAATTTGCATTCACTAATGTTTTGTTTTTGAACAAGGTACCGCTCAACTGAACAAAAGATGAAGATATATACCCTTGTTCTTTGATATTTAGCAGACGACGTGTTTTGTTGCAATTGGCAGCACGAATATTTGCAGCCATTACTCTAGTGACCCGAATAAGAGGGGGCTGATAGTTATTTGGCCTCACCAGAGGGTACCCCTTCCTTGTTTCGGTTATGGACTGTTATTTTGTTTGACCCACGCTCAGCCACACTTCGTTATTGATATATATCCGGTACTGCAACTATATATTCGTTGAATTAAACGTTTATTTGTCTTGTGTCGATAGCTTGAGCGATCATACAAGGTTATACTTAATAGGAATGAACTTTGAATATTTAAGTAAGCTTTAAAGTTTCGAACTCAAATTTGGTCCTGGAGTCATTTATGCGCTATAATTAGGGATAATTGACGTTTATGGACCCTAATTAGGGATTAGGGACTCTATCCGCTTACGGGCTTTTAGGAATACGGACTCCTATTAATAGGGACTCAATAATAGGGACTCAAAATGGTGACCCCTTTTATTACCCCCAACTTATTCGTGTCACTACAGTACCCAGCGTATTGCAAATCGGAACCGGAATTCCAACTTTAATCAGAATCAAATATTTATTTGCGTTGAATTTATTCAAAACGCGTCGCTTATAGAGTGCCTTGTGTCTCAGGTGAAGAAGTGCGAGTGGTCGTGTCTCGTGACCGTATTTCATCAGTTTCAAGTATGTATCTAGCTGTTATACTGGATACATTATTACGAGTATAAAGTGAACTTTTATTATTATTATTATTATGCAAGATTTGATAAAATTAAACGTATTTTTGTCGATTTACCTAAACGTTATGAGACAGCTGTAATATGGTTCGTTTACTTGTGAATTAATATCAAGAAGGGAAATTATTTCACATTTTAACTCTACGAGTACAGAAATTCATATTAATTGCGTGTGTTTTACTTTCGTCAAAATTGATATAAGATAAAGTAGAACCATTGGTGATTAGCATAAATCAACTGCACTTTAGCGGTGTGTTTGCAGATTAGAAAAATATTCAAAGACGCGGAGTTCGTTTTGGCAGCATAAAATGCCTGAAAGACAAGCGATCAGTGGTGTTGGGCCCAACCAAGAAAAATTTGGCCCCTGAAAACCGTATCTGCGACAAGTCAGGCAATATTTGCACGGTCCAGTCTTGAAATTTTTAGAGGACTCTAGCATGTTGGTCATAAAATCGGTGTGCTACGTTTTCGATATGATGCCTGAAAGGTTTTATTCAGTTGCAAGAATAATAAAACTGAACTTTATGGTCGATCATACGATAAAAGATTTATAACTGAATGATTGCGTGTTTTGCTGATATAATTTATTTAATGCTAACGGGTTACACTGTTCGCTTTTAAATATAAAAGAAAAGTGACTAAAAGATATTAATTAAACGGCGTTCAAAATTAATTTACGTCGATTGTTATTCAAATCGAGATATTTTTGTGTAACATTCTCTACAGACTTGTTTACTTGATGTTCGAAACAGGAAACCATACCAGGTGACATTATACAGCACGAATACTGCTCTTTTTGTAAAAAGCAAAGAAATAGGATTTTTTGCAAGGATTATGAATTACGATGATTAGGTTTGATAACTGCACAAAAATTTTCTAAAGACGCAGTTTTGAAAGTCATACCTTGGAGTTATTTAGTCTTTGTTCTTAGCGGAATAAGTAAAAGATTTGCTGAAATCACACCATGTCCGGCTAATACAGTTAATTTTAGTAAACTTTTTTAAAACTCGATGACCGCCAGTAGATATATGTGCTCTAAATACTCTAACCATGTGTCCCCTTCGCTTTTACATCGGGCGAATATTTTTGTGGAGTCCGTTGCAAGCTTAACTTTCAATTAAGGTATATATAAAATATATTTTATTTATTTTGTTTATTTATTTATTTATATATTAATATACATTCACATATAATGCCCTTAATTTTAGCTTATTGGTACAACGAAAAATATTGGATAAAACTAATGGGTGTAATTTAATGAATTTGTGCCGCTAAACGCGCTTTTGATGTCTGAAGTTGAAAATGACGGCGGAAAGTTCAAGACTACGTTTAATTGAAAACCAATTTTTCGGCATTTGCCCAAGCAGACAGTTGAAAACAGCATTCGTGTTTGGGTTCGTAGCGTATTAAAATATCAAAACAGGCTATTTAAATAGTTTGTTAAAGTTTTACAAACAAGGTTTTCCGAATTTTTAGAAAAACGCAATCTTCGAAATTCTTGCATAAACACAAGAATTTCACAAAGTTTGCTGAGTCTTCATACCAGGTGGGATTTGCTTTTAGATTTTGCGTGCTTAAGTTTGTCATAGTTTTGTTTTGGTCTCTTGTGCATTTTTCCGTGCACAGGATTACGCGTAGGTTTGTGACTTAACCTTAAATGTGACGAAACGGTACAACCGCGAGAAGTTTCGTTTGTTGTGAGCTCACTTGATTCCACTCTTTGGTTATCGATTTAAGTTCAGAAGCTTTAATAGGAGTATAAGCATGCGTTGTTTACATTGCAGCAACGTATTCAAACGACGTGTCGGGTGTTTGCAAAAGCGAAATTTTAATTGCAGGAACCGGACAAAATATAAAAATGGTGAAACTATTGTTTTTTGATGCACAAGGACTGTAAAATATTTCAGCATTGAATTAAACGCTTTTTTTATCATGTTTTGCCACACAATTTAAAAAGGCTAATTTAAAAGTTGAACAGTTAGCATCTGTGTTTCGCACTTAAATGGTTCGACAGTCACAGAACCATATGTTGCTATTTTGGTTGGTTATTCTGTTGTTATAAAACATTGATGCCAGGCAGGTAGTTTCAAAATAATGCTAGATTTAAGTTAAGTGATAAAGTTGTCGCAGACTAAAGCGTAAGATTATTAAGCTTAATTCCAGAGTCTAGACATAAGCCTAAAACTAAGCGTAAAAAAACCAAAGTCTAGACATAAGCCTAGGTTGCTAAGTCTCCCAGTAGCCAAGTCTATGGTAAGTGGAGATACAACTTTTACACAATAATTCCTTATTAATAGGATCATAAAGTAGCAAATTTTTATAAAGTGTTGTTACACTCAAAATAATATTTCTGATATTTAAGAAAAAATTTCTTACATTACAGAAATATGATTACCAAGGTGCACTTGAAAAGTATTTCTGTTATAATAGAAATGTTTCAAAAAACGTTTTGAAATAGTCTGAAAATAAACGTTTTGCAGTTATTTTTAGAAAAATTGTCTTAAATATCAGCGAAACTTTTCAGATTTGCCACAGAAAACACTTTTCTGAATAAATTCAGAAACACTTTTTTGGGCGTATAAGTAACTAAATTAAACAAATATACGATTTACACAATACTGGTATAAATGTCAAATTGAAACCTTTGAATGCAAAAAGTTTTTGCGACCAGACAAAACAGCTGACTGAATTTTTATGATCGGATGGTAAATGTCAGCTTTTTTGTTTATCGGTGATTGCTTGTTTTTGACAGTTTTTTTAATTTTATCACTTTCGTTGCGAAACAAATTGAACACAGCGTGTCTTCCGGTTTGCACTGCACAGAACCGGCAACAGTATAACGGTAAATGACAATTTTAATCGAGTTTCCAACGAAAATAAAATTGGCCCTTGTATATACGTTTGTCATGTTGCATTTCTCGAAGTTTTCACATTTTTGGCACGGATTTTTAGGCTTTGGTTTACACTTGTATGGCATAAGCCGTTGCTCGGGTACATCATTTAACACCGACAACTAAATCGTGATTTCGACATAGAACACATTTCTTTTTAACCTTTCGCTCAAGGAACACCAGTTCAGTTAAGAGTAACTTTTGAAATGTAATGTTTGATTGATAATTTACGTTCGCAAACCGAAAACAGCACAAGTCAAGTTGATGTTATGCCACTTGCAGTGATGGAGTTATGATTGACCTGGATAAATTAAAATAATTTTTAACCGCGCCTGAATATCATGAAATGAATTGCAAAATATTAATTTATTCCTGCTTGACAGCTTTAAAAATATCTTCAGCCTTACACGATTGCTTGGACTTGTGATTGCGCTGACGAGTTGCAAGGTTTACATCTCAAGTTTCGTACGATTTTGATCTCGTATCAAAATTTCGATGCAAATACCTAAATGTTGGTCGACAAATACCCATGAGCGAATTGGCGAATGCTGTTTAGCACAATTAATATTGAAAAGTGAGACGTTTAAATCGGCAATATATCATAAAATCTTTCAAATGTTAACAACAGTTTAAAAACAAAATTTTAAATTCCAGCTTCAAAATAAACTGGCTTACAAAATAATATTTTAGTACAAAACATGATATGAACGCCCGAAGCAAATCACAATTGAAATGTAGGGGTTTAATTACACTTAAAGTTTGCTTGAAATGTATACACAGCAAAAGAATATTTTTAATAATTTAATATCGGGTTCGTTTTTTGACCAAATTAGTTTGTATATTTGCCAAAATAAATATTAATTTCGACGTTATTATTTTTGTTTTGACTAATTCAGAGAAGTGGTTCTCAATGCTATAGATGCTGGAGGGCAATGTGGTCGCAATAATCAAAGTAAGCACATACCAGTGCAAAAACATACTTGAATATAAGTATCTGTTCACTGTTAAAATTTGAAAATCACGCATTTGTTTGTTTTGGGGTTAAAATACACATCTTGAATAGAATGCGTTTTCGATGTTGCCATACGATAACAATAGACCACTAAGCCCATTTTAAACAGGCCCTACATGAGGCGCGTACCAGTCGTAGTGAGACTACTTTTATTGAGCGAACCTCGAACACACGTAAGCAATTAAGGTAATATGCAAATTAGTTATTAGCTAACTACTCAATTATAGGTTTTAGACGTTTGTAAACAATTTATTCAGATTCCTCACACCAAAAAACCTTGAGTAAACCCTAATAATTATTAAAATAATTTAAAAAGTCCTAATTTTGTCTTGTCAATTAAGCTAATATGCAAATTAGTTATTAGCTAACTATTCATTTGTCCGTTTTGGAGGTTTGTAAGCAATTTCCTCAGATTCCTCGCACCCAAAAACCCTTCAGCCACCCTAATAATTATTGGAATAATTTGAAAAGTCCTAGTTTTGTCTTATCAATTAAGCTAAAATGCAAATTAGCTACTAGCTAACTATTTAATTATCGGTTTTGGATGCTTGTAAACAATTTATTCAAATTCTTCGCACCTAAAAACCCTTTAGTGCAGAAATTATATTGCTTTTAACCTTAATAATTAGTGAAATATTGTACCGTATTGACCCGAATAAGAGGGTACGGACTGTTATTTATTTTTAACCCACGCTCCGCCACCCTTCGTTACTGATATATATCCGGTACTGCAACTATCCGTTGAATTAAATGTTTGTTTTGCGTCAATAGCTTGAGCGATAATGCAAGGTTATATGTTGGAATGTACTTTCAAAACTTAAGTACGCTTTAAAGTTTCGAAGTCAAATTATTTGGACCCGCAGTCATTTATGCGCTAGAATTAGGGATAATTGACATTTATAGACTCTAATTAAGGTTTAAGGACTCTATAGCTAACTGCTCAATTATCGGTTTCGGAGGTTTTCAAACAGTCTACGCACATATCTCGCACCCAAAAACCTTTAATGCTAAAATTAGATTGCTTCTAACTGTGATAATTAGTGAAATATTATGGAAAGTCCTAAGTTAGCCTTAATTAATTACACAAATTAGCCTGTAGCTAATAAACGACTTAAAATTTTAAAACTCCAATGCAAAGTTAACACCCCGGGATAATTGGCTTTCAAACAAAAAAGTATCAAAATCGGTTCAGCCGTTCCTGAGATTCTTTTCGGACGGACTGAAACTGAACGACCTTTTCATTTTACAAGCCAAGCGGCAAGCTACAATAGGAAAGTTTGGCGAATAAAACAAGCAAAAGCCGGACGCTGTTTTGGTTAGAGCAAATTAAACGTTTGTACCCAAAAATTCTTCTTTCAAAAAATTTGTGAGGGGTCTTGGAGTGTGACCGCCCTTCTCATTTGGTTGCATGAATGGCGCTAAGCATTGAATTGTATTGTAAAAACGGCGCTAACATCACAAATCATGTGTATTGCGTGTATATATAGCTCGGTATGTTTAATTAATCAAAACAAAACTTTTCCTAAACTTTTTTCTTTCTACGTTTTTACTGAGACAATGGTATAAGCCATAAAAATGAGAAAATACAAGTCTTTGACGTTACGTTTAACCATTGAGGATAAGATGTACTTATTAGGTTTGAATAATATTTCACGGTCATTTTTGGCCCTTAAAAATAGCATGTGCCTTTATTGTAACTTAGCGTTTAGTGTGTTTTAAGAACGGGACCATTTATGCCATTCTAGCAATCGTTGGAGCCACTCGAACACTTACGGATTCACTGAGTTGAAGGGCATACGCATCTTAGTCAGAAAATTTTTTGGAGAAAAGGATAATGTCCGTTACTTACAATTTTACCCCTTAGATAATTTGTTTCGTAAAAGCAAATCCGCCCTTCCCGTCAGAAATTTTTGAATCCGCCGATGAGATCGGTCGATTTAGAAATTCCTGTGCAATTACATATTGCCTCATGGAAACCAGTCAAAACCCATTGTAAAAATATCGGCTGGTTATCGGTTTCAAATTTCAATCGTTCTCCACTAAAACACAATATTTGATAGCAGGATTCGTATAAAACATCGTTTCAGCTTTCATAATAGTTAGAGCAACAACTGGTGCTGGCTATTTTAAAGCATCGCAGTTGTTTTAAACCGGAAGCCAAAGCCAAAGGACTGATCTATAAATTTCTGATACGAGAGGCCGTGTAATATGCAATAGTAAAAAAACTCGCGAGCGAAGCAAACAAGAACTCAAACAGAATTTTAGTACTAAAATTTAACAAAAAATTTTAGTTTTGAATACTAATGGAAAAGGTCTAAACCCTATTGGGTCCCCATAAAATCTACCAGTGAGGCAGGCAGCCGGAAACGTGATTTTTATTGGAAATGTTTTTAATCCATTCCCGCTTTGGTTTGTTCCGCTGCAATGTAAAGAACTCAAAAATTGTACGTCGGTCTGAGTGATAGAAGCTGGTTATATTACAAGTACTCGCCTCTATGAGAACTTTACACTCACTGGCTGATCCAGCGTGGGAATACTTAATGTTGTTGACTTTTGATATGTTAAAGTTTTTCAAGCTTAAGCAAATCTAATTTTAAAATACTTTTACGCTAACAACAAACTTTTCTAACTCGTGCTTTATAAGCGCCCCGTTATAATGTTTTACTTTAGTCGGCTATCTCACACTTTCTGAGCTGCACGCGGTGTCGGAAAGCTTCTAATACATGATGGAACCGATGCAAGCAACCCTATTTCCTTGCATCTGCATCCTTGTTGAGTATGATTGTATTCAGCAATCTGCCTAGGGGTGCAGGGTCCATCCGTAAACTTTTTCTGGGGTCACTTAGTTTAACAGGTTCGTTTGCGCTATATATAGAGCGATGTTGGCCCGGTTCAAACATTCGCTGTGAGAAACTGATAAGTAACTTTTGTTTTAAATTCAGTGGACCTTCTAAAATCGGTTCATCTTGCAGTGCAAGGCCTGTTTTAGTCTTGGCTCCATCCAACAAAATATTTTTGGGGTGCTCTAAACACATGTAAAGATTAACTTGAACGTGGATTGATGCCAATTGTAGGTTGATTGTAGCTTTGTGATACAAAGGCTTGAGCATTCTTTGTTTTTACACCGTGTCAAAACGAGCGGTTGTCGTTTACTGCTGTCAAAACTTGAGTGATTACTTAACTTAAGTAGACGAGTTAGAGTAGTAACTAGTTAAACTTAGAGAAAATTAGCATAATTTTAAAAACCCAGCCATTCTCAATAACTCGAATCGAGCGTTTTATAATTTGCATATACAAATATTATGGATCAATCGATATTTTATACGCATTTTGAAATTTATGTTTCAATTTAGGCAGAATATATATATATACGTAAACAACTGTATAACCTTTGGGTTCGGCATTCGATAACAATTCTAATAGCTCGCATATTGTTGACATTTCTTTTGCCAGAGTTTTTTCTATTTTTAAACGGGTCCATAACCAAAGAGGAGCCAAGGAAATTAGCGTTTTCTAAAAAATTCGAAGAGTCCTAAAAAACTGTAAGCTCTATCTGTATTTAGCCGTGTAAACCATCTCACACCCCTCCTGAAACTTTTCTGAAACTTTCTCAGCATCTTTAGTGCTGGCTACCAGCATGTTTTAGCAGTAACCTGGGTTAGAGACAACTGGACACGAAAAATAGTTCTATGATCATTTGAGGTTTTAGTTCAGCGTATATTGTTGTAAGGTGCTAAACGGAATATGGACGGAAAGTCATACGTCACGATTAGTATTGGCGGAACGTTCTCTATATTTTAGGACCTGTTTTTAGCCTATGACAGTATTTCAATAACATAATTATGGCATTTTAGTTATAAACGTTTCCCCTCTTAGCGTCCGTTAAACTGTATTTTTACTTATAATATATATTTATATATATATTTATATCTATATATAAGCTTAATATAGAAGCAATTTTGATGTAATTTGTTGCGTTTGATTTAATTTTTCTCAAATTAATCTTATTGAAAATTCCGCGTTTCGCAAAAAAAATAAAAATATGATAATCAAGGACTGCATTTCACAGAAAACCGACTGACGGATGGATGATGACATATTTAACGCAACGATTCCCAAATTATCACTTAGAGCAGCGAATTTCAATTGTGTACAATTAAGCATGTTTCCAACATTTTGGGCAATTGCAACGTAAATATTAATTCTGTAATATAAGCTTCTAGTTCTATATGTTTTATCAATTTTAATTATACAGAGTTCCGACCAAAATAATGTTGTACCTACTAGCCGCAAACGGGACTTACACAACAACGCTATAACTGTTTCGCCCATGCTGAAAGTGTTCTAAACACGTTATTTTACTTTTAAACCTAATTCAGTGTTTCGTTGAATAATTGATGCTAAAAAACTTAACTTGGTTTGGATGCCAAGCGGTTTCCGGTTCGTCATAAAATTATTTTTTTACAAAAAAGCAAGTACTTACTAAAAAAAAAGTTATACATAATTGTCCGTTATGGACACGGTGCGCTAAAGGTTCTGTGTCTATATCGATTAAAAAATGTTCCTTCGGTTACAAATTATATGTTGTTCTCCGCAATATACTGTTAAAAAATCAACAACCACCTCTATTTCGTTTTCCAAGAATTATACAAGTATGATAAAATAGTTGCAACGTCTTTTATAAGCTTTTAAAAATTTATGACTTTCGCGATATTTTATTCATTAGTTTTAAACCGTATTGTGCTCCGTTTTTGGACCCATGTAAAGATCTGGGGCGCTACGGTTTTCTGTGGGTTTGAAATAGTGTCAGCGTAAAGTTTTAGACTATTTTGTTTTGCTTAAAAGTAAGCTTAGGCTTTGCTATAAATTCAGTGTTACGCTTAGGTTTAGGCTTAGAATTATGCTTACACTACTGTTCCGCCCCTGTATTATTCATTGGTCCGTTTTTCTTAGCCATTTATAGCATTTTACTGCGTTAATATTAAATTTAGTGGCTTCATGTTTTAAATGTTGAAGTGTAAAACTCAAACAACTGTTTCAATTTTCATTAGGTAGGCGTATTTGTTTAGTTCTCAGTAAACCCTTTAAAATCTGCTGCGGGGTTTGAAACCAAACATTTCACGGTAAGCTTTAAATGTCCCAAAAGTGTCTTACAATTATGGACCTGAAGGTATAGGATAGATGCTGCCACTTTTTTGAAGCGCATCATTAATTTTTGATTTTTGCTTTAAGAACACTTCAAGTAACATAAACGCGAACCGATTTATGAAAACTATTATATTTTGGCAAAACTAATTGGGAAAACAGCTTGATATACCGATCATGCAATCATACGACTCGAAAGCTCATATTATCAAATGCATGTAACACTTATGACCTAACGATAGCTCTTGTATCTTTCGAACGAAAAAATGTTGAGATTTTAAAAACTTAAAGTATAATTGGTCTTTAACTTTCCGCACTGCCATGCGAATTTGAGAGCAGCTGTAATAGTTCGCCTGTTTGAAAACCTGTCACTGTCTGGTGAATAGGTGTTACACACAATTGTGTATGCAGCTCGAGGTTTGTAAATTAAACATGGACAATACTTTCCTAATTTTTCAAGACATAAATGTCTTGTATTTCAGACATTAATAGCCTTAAACAGATCAGAAATTCGTTTCTTAAATGGTTACAACAAAATTTCATATATTTGAGAAATTACTGTTGCCAATTTATGACATAAAATTTCTTCCTTTCAAAAAATAGTTGTCTTATATTCAAGTCTAATTTTTTAATTTGTATGTATGTAAAAATGTTGTTCTGTTTATATTCTAATAGAGTATATAAATAATCGAATTTCAATGACGTTTTGGATTAAAGTCAGGCTCCCCCAACCTAAGTTTTCGTTTTGGACGCATCTTAGGTTGTAAGGTAATGTATTCGGTTGAGCTTTAACACCCAATTTTGGAATCGGTTTCCATGGCAAATCTTTGTGTTTTATTTCAGAAATATTTGTCTTATATTTCAGAAATATTTTTCTAATTGTTCATAAAACAAAGTCTTAAACTTAAGGCATTGAAGTGTGAAAATTTTTAGACCAATATTTCTGAAAATTTTAAGAAATAAAAGTATTCAGTTACACACATTATATCTCTGGAGACCGCATCAAGGCATAATTGGCTTAAATTTCAGACAATATTTCTTGAATACAAGACAATATATATTGTGTGCTCACCATCTATGCTCAATCATTCTCTATAACCAATTTTTCAGTATGCATGCATATAAAAGCCTGGAAATTTGCCGTAGAAGAACACAATAAGCCTAAAGTACTTCAAATAAAACAATGAAGAACAAAATTGTTCATCAAACTGACGAATTAATCTTGTTTCCTGCTTTTAAAGTGTTTTGCCTGTCTTTATTCGGTATTTCTGATCCAAAATTGATGTTATTTATGCAAATATAGCCAGGTTAATAATAAGTTTTGCACTAAGTATTGCTCAACGCATATTGATAACCTACTGCAATGTATTCGTAATTGGCGCAAGCAAACACATTTTTATGACACAATTTACGCAATATGCGTACTATGCATCTTTTTGGTTCAGTATCGAATGCACACAAACTCAAGCGCTTTGGCTCCAGTGCCGCGACTACTAAACATTTGGCGTTAGTGTCCATTACCCAGCCGTCAAAAAACACCAGCAAGTACGCATGATATTGGGGAAGTTTCATCATACATGTACTCTTTCTGTAATTTCTAGTCGGGTACGAGCAACCAGTGGCAGCAGCTCATTCAAAAATGGAGCGGCTATATAACCTGGGGCGCTATATATAATGGTGGAAGAAACTTCGAAACCGAAACAAGCTAGGTACTAAATGCAATTTTTATAATCATAGGGACACGGTAGTGTCACTATTATATGTTTCTTCCAAAAGTGTTCACGTCTCTTTTATGTTTCTATCAAAAGTCTATTATTTCTACTATTATATATACAAACGTATGTCATTCAAGATCATGGTAACTGGTGTTCATTCGCTATATTTAAAGAAAATTTGTCGAAGTATTAAACGTAAACGTTTTCATAAGATCGGAACCGCAAAATTTCGCATTAGTATTTGGATTAAAATCTTGTCGCAAGGTGTTCTACAGAATCGTAGATTGTAACAATCCAATTTTTTATGTGCTACATAAGTTATGTCAACCATATACGTTAAGCTATTTATTTAACGAAAATACTATTGTTTAGTACGTATATATGCGAAACATGTTGAGTGGACAATTACGAAAAACATTGGCTTATGTGATTACAAATTAGTAATAACATAGCTAGTTTTGGTGAAGGTACGGTAGGTAGATCGACCCCCCTAGAAACTGTAAGATTATGTGATTTTCTGACGTATTTGAGGCAGCTGATTTCAAATCTGTAATTTATATTCGTGCAGGCTCGAGTTTCAGCCTTTTTACATGTAGCATATACAATGTAAACACAAACACCGGTCAAGTGCACCTGTGGCTGAGTGGTATGATGTTCACATACCACGGTGTTTTTTCAGCTTTTGGGTCGCGGGTTCAAGTCCTACTGGGGGAACTATAAATTGAAATTTTATGTGTATTTTTATGTGATTTTCCGACGTATTTGAGGCAGCTGATTTCAAATCTGTTATTTATATTCTTGCAGGCCCACTGGTTAATCATAGGAACACGGTAGTGTCACTATTATATGTTTCTTCCAAAAGTGTTCACGTCTCTCTTATGTTTCTTTCAAAAGTCTATTATTTCTACTATTCTGTTTTGGTGGTATTTATATACAAACGTATGTCATTCAAGATCATGGCAACCGGTGTTCATGCGCTGTATTTAAATAAAAAATTGTCGAAGTATTAAACGTAAACTTTTTCATAAGAATCGGAAGCGCAAAGTTTCGCCTTCGTATTTGGATTCAAATCTTGTCGCAAGGTGTTCTACAGAATCGTAGATTGTAACAATCCAATTTTTTATGTGCTACATAAGTTTTCTCAACCATATACGTTAAGCTATTTATTTAACGAAAATACTATTGTTTAGTAAGCATATATGCGAAACATGTTAAGTGGACAATTACGAAAAACATTAGCTTATATATGATTACAAATTAGTAACATAGCTAGTTTTATGTGTATTTTTTTGCCAAGGCGCGTTTTTGAAAACGTAGACGTAACCTCAAGTTGTCGAAAACTGTTTATTTTCTATCTAGAACCTTATGGCTGCAAAGCTTTCCATTCAAAGTGGTAAACCCATAAAGTATGTATTATTGGTAGCACCAAGTTGAGCACTGAAATGTCCAAAACTCGGTTTAGAATATTTGAAGAAATTTTGACGTGCAAAATTAACACCATTAATTTAATAAGGTTCCCAAAGCAAGCAGCCTCTTTCAAAAACGTGACGCTCGAACACAGCGGGCTCTCATTATGGTATGAACCGGCCCGGATTTTTTAGGCCCACGCCCGGCCGCTTTAGTGTTTCGTTTTCGAAAAGAAAACAAGAATAAGTTACAAAGCAAACCTTATAGTTGCGGATTCGCAGTTTTGACCGGGGATGGAATTTCATTAGAATTTCTTGTACAATTAAGAGGAAACGAACAAAAGTGTGTTTCAAGCAATTTTCCACGTCCGCATGTTGATGCAAATGCGTATTCAGCATGTTTCACAAAATATTTGTTGCAGCATATTTTTAAATGCTGCGCATTCCAATTATATGTTTAACGCAATTCATGTGTGCAATACAAAATTGAAAGTATCGGAATCAGTATTCTTCCAAAATACCGATTACAATACCGATACCGATGTATAGGTTCTACACTACTATGCAGCATAAAATCAGTTTTTACTAGAGCAAGTACTTATCAATTGTATTGATTTTCTATTTGAATTCAAACAATTTATATGAATTAAAATATATTAGCATTATAAATTGAGCGAGTTACCTAATAAATAAAAATGAAATTTGGAAAGCGCGACTTTTGTGATTGTGAAAATGTAGTTTTTAATTTTCATGGAAATATAGATTAACAGTTCTAAAACAATTATAACGTGAGTATATATGACTTTAAATTTGAATATTTTCGCACTTAAGGTAAATTTACATCAAATTTCTTCCTAAAGCTTAGTAACTAGAATGAAAAGTGCCCCGATGTGGCCATAGAAAACTATATGTTTCAGGTAGTAAGATTTTAGTTCAATACCGCTAGTATTACAATTTCCATGCATGCGTATAAAGTTTTAAAACTAGATTAATTTGATGATAATCAGCGTCCTCCCGAAACACGACACAACAATACTATAGAATTAATAAAAGTTAAATCATTGAGTTTGATTGACTGCGTAACGGAAACATATCCGCAACTTTTTCGGAGGAAAAGTCACAATAGACAGTAAAGTGTCCCGACGAGGCTATAGAAAACGATAACGCATCAGTTTTGGAGCTGTATAAATTTTGTACCGTACAGTGCCCTCTCCATACTTGGCTAAACGGTACCCAGATTTTAAACGTTTAAAACATTAAAATATTTGAGTGAGTACGTAACGAAACATTATTTGCAAGTTTGCTGACGAAATCTGCGTTGTATTCCAATGACGGCCAATGTAAAGATCAGGGGCGGAACGTTTTTCTGCGGGACTAGAATAGAATAAGCTTAAGGTTTAGATTAATTTTTTGCTTGGCTTAGGCTTAGGATTATGCTCATTCTTACGCTTAATAGGATTAGGCTTAGGAATATGCTCATGCTAACGCTTATGCTTAGGCTTAGGATTAGGAATATGCTTATAATACTGATCCGCTCATGTTCTTTACATTGAGCCAATTGACGAACAAACACGTTTTTAATATTGGGTCACCAGCATTTTACGCTTAATTTCTGCTTATATACTCTTTTTAAAACCCAAAAATTTTTCTGCACATATTCGAAACTTCAGTTTACTAAGTGCAAGAAACTAACGTCACGAGTGTGTACTCAAATGTTTTACATCAACCATAATTCGTCATTTATATTCTAGTATTTACTTCTTGTTTTAATATTTCGAAACAGTGGATCACATGTCTATTTGGCCGCTGTCAGAGAAAGTTGCGGATACGTTTCCGTTACGCAGTCAATCAAACTCAATGATTTAACTTTTATTAATTCTATAGTATTGTTGTGTCGTGTTTCGAGGACTTAAGTTCCGAGTGTGTTTTTTGGCCAAAAATGGTACTTGTTTAATGATTTAAAAGTATCAAAGTCTGTGTTTTAGTTATAGTTGAATAGCGTTTATTTTGCGCGCAATCTTTTTTAAAAGGACAAGGAGGGGACGCGCTGGCGGGTTGTGTTGTGAAAATGGCAAAATACTACAGTATGACGTTGTAGTAACAAACGCGGTTGCCCGTTTTTTGTTGGGCGACGCTGACTTTTGCGTTTCACTAACAAAGGACAATAACGACTGTTGCTACATGTGGGGGGGGTACGCGCGGGGGGGGGAAGTGAGGAGAGTGTGTGTTGTCGGGAAAAAGAGCGTGTTTATTGAGATATAAAAATATCAAAGTCTGTGTTTTAGACGTTGTAACAAACGCGCAAAAATAGCACACTCCTGTGGAGTGTCATATACTCGCTCAAATTTTGGAATTTCATATGATATTCGCATAAGTGTCCCACAGTATCACATAACATGCGGTGGTTTGTATGTTGATGTGACATCCGCCTTATGTCTGTTCTCCTGGTATGACAGCCACAAATTTAGAATTGTCATCAAATCAACATGGGACAAATCGTGTCCCAAGCTGCCGCAGCTAAAACGTGAGCCACACATACATCGGTAGGCATGTGTATTCATTAATATTAAGCCAAAAATATTTTGTAATATTTCGTGTACAGTGTAAACACAGTACAACGAAGCAGAAAAATGATTTGTGCTCAGAGTGGAATAATTTCCCGTCAACATACTAATTTAATTATTTGGATATGTCCATCAGTACTCTACATTATTTTTTGTATATTATATATTCTTTGTATATATGAATATATAAATATATTAACATAATATATTTATATAAATATATACCTTTTTACCTGGTAATTACTAATGACACTCCTAAGTACGGTGTTGTTTCACCGGCGAAGCCAGAAGTTTGGTTTCGGCAGGACTATGTCAGTTACTTTATTGCATATGGTTTTGATTCCAAGCATATTTGTCACTGATAACATTTAGTTATTAACAGAAAAATATAGTTGTCCAAACCGTTGAAGGGTCGATACCACGATGACACGTTTCTCCTCTTCGACCGACGCGCCTGTTATGGGCGGCATGTTACCATCGTTTCTCGGTATACAGGTCGGTAAATAATTTGCGGTGCATCCTTGGTCCTTTCATCTACTGGTGATCCCATATGCATAACCAAGGGATCTATCTTATTGATCTCGACGATCTGAATTCAACGCTACTACATTTATGGCTACATGACCGACGATTCAAAAGTTGGTTGTTGCCCTCGAATTTATAAGGCAAATACGTGCGGATTTAAAGGTAAATATCGTCTTTCAAATGTTCGTAAAGTATAAGCTTTGCCAGGTCTATTCGTTCTACAAATTTGGTAAGCGACGGTTACACGTATTATGTAGTATAGTGAAGTTTGTTGGCACTAACGGTCTGCACGACCCCTGTTTGAAGTTTTACCCAAAGTTAATGACCACGCCGGGAATCGAACCTCGGCCCTCTTGCGCTCGAGCCAAACATGCTACCACTACACCACGCGGTCATTGCAACAACTTCTTACCGGTATATGTGCACAGGCATGACAACATTTGCTTTACATACACTTACTGTGCACATATACTGACAAAGTCAAAATTTAAATGGCCGTAGTTTTTAACTGAACAGAGGTCCTTGCAGCCCTAAGAAAGATACCGCTGAACTCAGCACGTCGAAGTCTAAATAATTAATTCTTTTTCATAAAATTTCTAGGAAGCTCCCATATTCTGTACTTCTGCTCAGAATTTTGCAATGAGGGAAACGCTCTAAAAGTACTTAACATTTCTCAAAACAAATCTCAACTGCCCTAAAGCACATACTTGCTACGCCTCTAGGGACGCAACCTGTCAAATTGCATAGAACCCTGGAAGCTTGATGATAACAGTATCGTAAATGGTATTTTGTATGAATGTGATGTTTTGTGTTGGTTGGTGTACAGCTGTTAGTACACAGGAAGCCTGTGTTTACAATGTTTTGTGCCGCGACAACAATTTGAAAAATTTACTGCGATCTCAGCTCAAGTTTTTTCCACCTAAAGCATGTTTGCATGGAGCACTGAAGGATTTTTTCGAGTGGGAGTTCTCATCGAAAATACAGCACGTGAACCTTCTAGTTTTAACCTTTCAATAAAGGTTAAGAAACTTTTTGCTTACATAGGGGAGCGACTAACTGATTCATTAGATATTTGCAGAGTGTAAACGGATAGTGATCAAAATAACGGAAACGCAAAACGGATGTTGTACGCATAAAGTTTCAAAAAATGTTTTATTTTTCTGCCAACAAAATTAAGGATTGTGAAGTGTGCATGTATTCACCGGTCCTTCAAAGATTTTAAAGAAAAAATGGCGGATGCATCGAGTGTTTTATATGATTTCAGATGAATTTCGTAATTTTTATTTCATTTCGAACAATTGCAGCATATCTGTAACTTAAAATGCGAGATAATACGTGATTTATAGACAATTTTGAATGTAAAAATAAAATTTCCGTTATTCCTTTTAACGGACACGAAAACGAACACCCATTTTTACCGAAAAACAGAAACGGATATCCGATTACACACTGGTTATTAGACCATAACTCATAGCCAATAGTCTGCTGGCGGAAAACTTAACAGTTTAACTCAGCTTCGCAAGATGAGGCGAATGATATGTAATTTGTGTTTTGCACCAGTAACATTTCATAGATCATCTTTTGAGCCGTTGAGCACTAATAGCAGGCCCGTAGCCAACTCACCTTGCTAGGAGGGGCTCAAAATTTTCAGAGGGGCATGCAAGGGTTTTCAATGAGCTACAAGCAAGGTTGAAAATTCTCTTGGGTCCAAAAAATTATCCAAGGTGGTTGAGCCTCCCTGGCCCCCCTCTTGGCTACGGGCCCGACTAACAAGCGCCAACAGAATATTGGGTTGGCGTTTGAGGTGTGCAAGTGTGGTCGATTGGAAGAGGTTTTAAATAAACCTTTATAGCTGCAAATGTTCCAATATTTAACTCTATTTATTTACCTCTACTTATATATGAAATTTGTTTAAAGAATCATAGAAATTTTTCTGTGTAAACCATTCATGATACATTATTCACTACGCTTACCACTATGTAACGGGAAAAATTATAGCCCCCACTATAGAAATTTTCAACCTTGCTTGCAAGTATACAAAACCGTTTATATGCCCTTCCTGAAAATTTTTTACCATCCCAATAGCAAGGTGAGCTGGCTACGGGCCTGCTATGTAACCTTTATTGTTTCTGATGATGTATATTTGGTTTTGCAGCCACACCTAAATGCCTAGTGTTTATCAACGTAGCATTGTATGATTAATAGCTATGTAGTAATATATAAAGTGCCGCTTTCAATCTATCATGGTTCATGCTACATTTGCCAACAAGCGTGACCTCGGATTTTAAGGAATAAAACGTTGTATGAAAAGGTTGCAGTTGTTAAGTTTTCAAAGACGGCAAAACCTTTTGAGAAGGGTGATCCCAAACAAATTTTCTAGCTCGCTACACCGCTCGCGTGAATGGATAGCGTTTGTTTTTCGATTGAGAAGTTTTACAATAGATATATTCATTTCCGAAATGAAATCCTGGTTATACCCGTGAACGATGCTTGTTTTTCTTATATGCGAACTAAAGTTGCCTCTTCGTGAACGCAACACGTTAACGTCTCGACGGTACCGAAATTTGTTTGCCACTTTTTAATAGTTTCCCAACCAAAACAAAACTATCTTCCACAGAAAATGTTCGAACTTTTATACTGATGAATTATATGTGGTATCACGACCATTCGTCGCCCGAAACTCGTAATTCGAAATTTCATCGACTTAGCAATTCATAATTAACATGCTTAGAAGCTTACGATTAAACCTAAGATCATGAAAACATTTATTCATAAGCTTTTGGGCACTGTTGGGTGACAAGTTGTCCGGTGACGAATTGTCGTAGATAATTCAGGTTCTACAAGTGTATCAACAGTTCAAAAATACACCTGACCGTATAGTCAACTTTTTGGTGAAGTCAATGCTAAACTGTCAACATTAACCAAACCAAAGCTGTTTAAGTTTAAATTAAAAAATCCGGACTAAACTCTACACAATTTCCAATAAACAATACTGGTACCGGCATTTATAAAGGGACGGGTTGTGTGTTTTTTTTTTTTTTTTCGTTTTTTTTTTTTTTTTATTCTTTTTTTTTTTTTTGTTGTGTTTTGTTTGTTTTGTTTTTTTTTTGTTTGTAATTAATTATTCTCTACAAGACGTGTTATATTTTTAGAATAACGGCGAAATTGGTTTTATTTTTTGTGCTTTTTTTGTTTTTGCTATAGTGTGAGTATTAAGAGCCGGTAAGAGCAAATATTTTTTGTATTGAGTAGTGTGTGTCTTTGTATTGTGATGCAGATGATGCTATTTTTTGGTTTTTGTATTTGTGTGTTGTTTTTTATTTTAAATTTTTTAAGAAAGTATGTTTTAAAAGAAGAATATATGGTGGGAGAGAAAAGAAGAGTGCGGAGTTAATTTGGGGTGGGTGCGGTTTTGAGGGGCTTAATTGGTAGTTGTGGTTATGAGGGGCTTATATTGGTTTGTTGTGGTTGATGAGTGATATTGTTGTTTTTTTTGTTTGTTGTTTATTTTTTGATTTATATGAAATTTTTTTGTAGGTGGTGAAAGGTGGTAGTGCTAGGGCATAGATTGTTTTGATATAGGGAAGGAAGAGAAAAAGGGATGAACTAAACTCTATTTTTGTTTTGTTTTGTTTTTTTTTTATGTATGTGTTTTTTTATTTTTTTTTTTTATTTTTTTTTTTTTTTTTTTTTTTATAGAAAAACACAATTTCCAATAAACAATACTGGTACCGGCATTTATAAATATATTGTGTAACAGAAAATACACGCACAACAAGTGTCACTCAGATTTGGTACCCTGAGGATTTTAGGAGGACAAAGTCATTAACGCTGAAACACACTGTATATAAGTAGAACCAGGCTGGTATTTGTTGTTTGTTCAACCGCTATCGTAGTACCTGCTCAGAACAGTTTAGTTTTCTGTGTACCCACAGTTAGTTGGTCTATAAATTTTTTTGTCGGGGGGTTTCGCAATATAGTGAACGAAATCTTGCGAGGGAAGCGAGCAAGAAGACAAAAAAACTCCGTTTCAGTGATAATTGCCAATACACAATTTTGGATTTATTCTGAGCCGGTGAGAAGTCCGACTCCACACCCTTGTTGCATTTTCTCGCGTATGTAAAACATTGTAAGGCCAAGGAGCCTTGCATTTTTTTCACAAAAAATTTTCTAGTGAGGTGGGGGCTACTGCACCTGTTTATGGAAGCGCAGCGCGTTTCTTGCTTTTCGCAGTTGAAACGAGCTGGTAACGGGCTTATAGGCAGAGGGTTGCAAAAAAACTCAGCGTCGCCCTATATAAATTTACGTCTGACCTAGAACACATTTAGTCCCTCTCATGTAAGCGCATTAGCCAAAAGAAAGTTCTTGTCCCCCGTTCATGTTGTGCTGCCTAAAGACCTGGTTGATTCATTAACAATTCAAAGTATTACTAGCCGCATTCAGTTTCTGTTCCAGTATGGAATACGTTAACCCATTCAACATAACAGCGAGATTGGCACTTTTTTAGGGAAATGCTTGATATTTCATGTACTTGACTTGATTCATTCGATAGCCACAGGACCTGGTCACTAAATTTATGAATACGAAATTAGTTCGAGACCATTTGTTGATGTTAAGCAATCAGAAACTGTATATATTTCGGATGAATATAACTATTAATGAAGAGAAAACAATAAAACTAGGATTGAATGATGGTTGCAATACACTGTTGAAACAAAAACTATATTTGTCGACAAACATGCTAGACTTTTGTCAATCCAATCTGTAGCATTTACTGTGCAAAAAACCTATTTACTCATCGTTGTGCGTGCACGTTGCGTTCAGGTCAGCTAGCAAATTGTGTACGTAATCGCAGTGCGAGCCTGTATGACATTTGGGCAGTTGATATCAAGAATTGTTTTGACAAAAGATGCAGGGTTACGCGAATATTAAGTGAATTACAAATATAAGCAATAAAATGTTCTCCAAACACAAAACGCAACCGCATCCCATATGCTTCAAAGGCCAGTGTTCAGCAGAGTTTGAAGCACTTTTATGTTTGTAAAGCCCTATTCACACGTGCAAGTTTTTGCAGCAAAAACTTGAACATGCGATTTGCATGTGCAAGTTTGGTCACACAACAGCTTTGGAGGTCTTGAAGCTTCAAATTATTCATTGGAATTCTTGCTATTAAAATTAATTCGCACGTGTGAACGTATTTGAAAGTTGCTTGACTTTCTTACGCATGTGTTTTGATTGCCCAATCGGAAGTCGAATGCGCCAAGAATGGATTCATAGGCATGAATAACCTTGCAAGTCGAATCAATTAACCATCATTGGCTGACTGATAATTCAAAGCTTATGCTTGATATTTATTGCAGTCGTCTGTAAATTATTCATACTATTTTATGTCAAGATTCAGATAGAAAATGATGTTTCCTTGCAAATACTTGCAGCTGCAACTATTTCGTGCAAGTTGTAGCGGCGAGTTCTCGCTGCAAAAACTTGCCCGTGTGAAGGGCTTAAGTTCATAGATAAAATTCATATATTGATTCGATAAATTAAGCTCAGTTTTAACTACGTCACGGTTTCTTTCGATCACTACGACGGGAACCAGACTAAGCGATAATTAACTGAAACAAAAACCAGGTTAAAAATATATCGTTCTGGCAATCCACTTATTACCATATAAGGGTAAGTTTACTACATCAGGAATGTATACCCAAGGCTTACCGATACATGTTCTCTCATCGACGTCAAAACCGTTTTAAAATCCTTTGATGCAAAAAATTTTTGCAAGAAGCGGAAACGAAAACACTAACGGAGTATTCCTAGCTTTAAGCCAACTTCAAGCAATGATTTAGTTTTTTCCAGTGATTTTTTTTCTAATATTTTTAGCTACAACTAACATACAGCAGTCGACCGCTTAGTGTCAGGTAAACGAAAGGGCAACAATTGAATAAATAATTTGTTTACCTCGCCCTATGGAACTGTTAGCAGCTTCAGCTTCAGTCACTGCGGCAGTAAAATATATAACTCAGCTCTATTGACGATCCAGCGGCAGCAGGCATTTTGTCAAAATATGCAGGTTTCGAAAAATTTTTGCATACTTGAATCAACCGGTGGGCTAAAATCATTTATTTGACCATAACTCGTAACCTAGTAATTTGATGATAAAACTGCGAACACCATTTAAAGCGCCGCAAGCTGTGTGCAATAAGGTAAAAGTTTTAAAAATTCGGTGGTATTATCATATGAACAAGATAGCGTTCATATATATGGTTCGGGCAGCTAAACAGCAGAATTTCTAGTGTAGTTATCATGTTGGTACTCAAGCATCAGAACTATTTAGTTGAAATTACGTAGCCTAATTGTCAGAGAACGTCTGCGACAACGGTTAGTTTCACCCTAACTACCGGTTTCGCCCCAATGACTGCCTTTATTCCATATATACCTCTTTGTTTATAGCCAGTAGTTCACAAAATAGTTATTGGATATGGTTGCTGATATTTTTTCTGTGATTCAGTTCGCCCAAAATGCAACGATAATTTAGAAATCGTCATTGTTTTGAATATGACAATTTTCCCAAAGATATCACAATATGTTTTTGTTCCCACAGTTGACTGGGCACTATGAAGTTTTTTACCAGACAACTACTTTTGACTGGTTGCATTAGTGGCGGTCTACACCTTAATCTAACGACATGGATACTAAAACTTTATTAACGAGTCCATTCAAATACTGTATTTTGGATAGTAGTTTTTTATTTTGTTTGCATTCAAGCATTTTATATTAATGCAAAAGTGTTCCATTCCAGCTTTAGTTTCAGTTCATGCCGAATGAAACTTAAGCAGCGAAGTCAAGCGAGAAGCCAAATATTCAAGAACTTCACAAATTTCCGGAACGGCAAATCGCTCCAGATGGACCGAGACGAAATTAATATTTGAAAGCCACATTCAAGCGTAATGCTTTTTTTATATAATTCAATCTGGAGCTTGATCTCGATTGCAGGGCTCGTTAAACTTGTTTCGTTGTGAGAACTTCAATCTCACTACAACCACTTTTGAGCGGACGTTCCTATCACACAAAAAACTGCAATTATATCATGTTTTGTACAAGTGTCATCGGTGGAATTTATAATTGGAAACAGAATAAAATAGCTCATAAACCAATGGTGGGAGAACCAAAAATTTAGCATCGTTCGACTCAACTTGGCACACTACGTTTAATGATGTGCAAACTTTAGCAATTTTTGACAAAAATTTTCCGGGTCCAAGAAGATTTATGACCTCAAAGAATCTAATTTTTCAAAAATGCAAATTAAGGTATAGAATAATCGGGACAGGTCGTAAGAAGCCTAAATGTGTAACAATTTTCAAAATTCAACCATTTTTGGACAATATACGTTGCGTTATAAGGCGTTGTTTTTATACGCGAAATTTTGCATACAATTTACTGCTTTACTTTATACCGAAATCCCACCGGCTTGATTTAAGTGTGTATTTTACACACGGGAAATCCCATCGATGGAATGTTTGAGTGTGTTAAGACCTGTACGGAACATTTCTTCGCCGATTAATTTTTTTCGCGATAACCAGGGTGCAAGTCTAACATTTGAACTCTGTACAACTAAAAATTACCCAAACGCATTCTAATCAGCACGGCGTGCCAGGTGTTTGAGACGTTTTTATTAACGGTATTTTGCTCAGTTCAGTCTTTGATTCGTAATAATTACGCACTGATTGAATCTTTAGGGCAGCTCGCAAGCAAATAAACTTAATTATTAATAGTTAAACCAACAGGGGCGCGTACAAGACTGAAATGAAGATAACAGAGTTCAAATTTACTGGTGGGACAATAAAAAATGGTCACTTTTATACAGGCGTTGCAAAAACTGCTGGTTCCTAGAGGTGACAAAATTTCTGGCACGCTAATGTCTCATCAAATACGGCTACTACTAATTAGATAGTACGTTTCATGTGTTATCAAAATAATCTCGAAATAGCTATTTATTGTATCTTTAAATCGAGCAAAAAAGTGTTCTAACCGCTTAGTTTTAGGGTAGGGGATGCGCTGTAGTTTTGATAACTAACGGCATTGTCCGTAACCCGTACGGTGTCGTCCGTAACCCGTACGGTGTCGTCCGTCACGCGTATGGCGTCGTCCGTCACCCGTACTGTGCCGTCCGTCAACCGTACAGCGCCGTCCGTCACCTGTACAGCGCCGTCAGTCCACGTACGGTGCCGTCCGTCACCCGTACAGCGCCGTGGAGGATATTTTATGACGGTGCTCACTACAATCAAATCTCGATTCATCGGTACCAGGCTAAACTAAAGTTTAGCCTGGAGATGGTACCTTCGGTGCTGGAATATTCGGCAGTTGAAGTCGGCACATACCCCTCCGCTGACCAGCATGCGGACTTCTATGCTGTTGATATGTCAATATATTCCGTTTGTGTATACTTTGAAGGATCTATTTTTTTAGTATATTACAAATTTACTAGATATGTAATCATTAAAAATGACACAGAGCAAAAATCCAGATAAATTAACAGATTTCGAGCATTCGTTAACGCTACATTATGCTACAAACGAAACGATTATATTAGTCGAAAACATTGCTCTAAATTGCTCACAAGCTGTTGCTGAAGAAAGCAAAAATGCTACAGAGTTATCACTTCAAATTGCACGGGTGAGTCTTTTCGAATTTAGTACACATGAGCATTAATTTGAGTTTTAATACTATATATGTTTCCGTTTAAAACCATAACGTCGGTATAATTACGCAAACTGCGGTTCGTGATTTACTTAACTCCCAACACTTGTGGATAGAATAGTATGGAACATAATCAACGGCTTTATTTGGGTCGTGTTCGGCAGTGTTTGAGCCAAACCCATAGCCAGTGTGGGAGGGGTGCGTGGAATTCAGCCTTCCTAAAAAATTTTGCTGACCTACAACTGTCTTAGCTCCGCTTATAAATCATGCCAATTTTATGCATACACTCCTTTAAATTGTTTTCCCTTTAACTAGGGGTCTGGTTCTCCACTCTATACCAGGAAGCAGAGCTCAGCCCGTATACCCATTTAAGTCAATCAGTAGCCGTGTATTGCCGTTGAGAATTTTCACATTGCGTACACAAATTAAAGTAAACCATGCATCAAATTTTGAACTGCTTACATGACCGCAAGTAACTAAGTTTTAACCCTTTCTCACATGAATATTTTCAATTTCAAAGATGCACTTTGAAGGTAAGATTCGATCCCCAGTTTGTCGGGTGGGAGGCGTTTACGACGACCACCCAGTTATAGGAGCTTGACGCTCAGCCCGAGGGAGCTCTCACGTTTTGTAGAGATTTTGCAGTGTACATACATTTTTGAATTGTAAAACACTGCTCACAGTGTCTGTGTTGGCTTATATATAGTATACTCTATGAGTTAAAGGGTTAATAATTTACCAATTTACAGGTTACTGAAACGGCGTACACAATTATATTGCCAACAATACTTGCAATTGGTATAGTTGGAAATATTTTAAATATATGGACGCTACAAAGCCCGAAACTGAAATCAATTGGATTCACTTATATTCAAGCAGTTGCTTGGTTCGATTTGGCAGGACTTGCGTTTGTATTGTTGGCATGTTTACGGATATCAGGAGTGCTCCAAGCATCATATTTTGTAATTGCTGTTTATCAAGCGTATGGTGAACTGCCACTATTGAACGGATTCCTTGCGGCGAGTTTGTTTGTCGCAACTGCGCTTACCATAAACAGGTAAATAATGAACGCCGCAGAGTGCGCTTTCAGTTACCGGTGTTTACTTTACTTTATAGCAGTGTAGCCAGGTTTTCCGCTTGGGAGCTACAACCTCATTGAAAAGATTTTCACCTCGAGTATCCAATTGGTGATTCAACAATCTGTTCAAACCGTTTTTCTTGTCTGAAGAAATGTCGCAACGAAATGTATCCCCTCTAACTCTCCCCTTGCATACGCATCTGTCGTTGAAGGCACTGTGGTAAAAACAGGTGTAAACCTTAAACGTTGGCTTGTTAGACAAACCACTTGTTGGTTTATGGGGTAACATGAACAATACAATTTCCATTAAGTTATCGATTCTTTAATTGTATATCACTTTTTTGTCACGAATGCCAGTAGAATTTTAACAGCTCTGAAATTTGGATCGGTTTACAGATTTCGTATGTCTATGTTATTAAAGCTGTAACGGCCCACATACGTTTTTTCGGCTTCGTTCTAACCTATTTTATATGTGTGCAAATTTATTTGTATATTAGTAAAGTTTTGTTAATATAGCTCTAAATAGAACATTGTTCAATCAGATTTCGTTTATACACTATTCCATAAGTTGAAAATTCCGTTAGTTTATGCGCATATTTTGTTAAGATATAAATGTATATTGTTTCAATGGGTTTCAAGTTTCTACATATAAAAAGTCGAGCTGCAACTATTGTGACCAGTTTAACTAATTGATAATGATTTACGAATTCATTATTATTTGATTTGAACATGGCAAGTAACGTAACGCATTTGTAAAACAAGTTATTTGAACATCTAAACGCGGCACATGCTGTATTCTTGAGATAAAGCAAACAAAATACTTAATTAAAATTTCATTAAAACAATATTTATCGCAACAATTTCAGATATTTTTTGATCTGCCGACCGCTTGAGTCCAATAGTACATTACATCCAATGAAACGGTGCCGAAAAAATATTTATTTAGCGTTAACTGTTGCATTTTTACTACACATTCCTATGGGATTCGAGTTTGTCATAGAGTATGACGCATGTGCTCAACTGTACAAAGTAAGCACGCCTCATACAAAAATTTTCAAATATAATAGAATAACTTTCGTTCTATCGTTAAAGCAACTGCTATTTTATGTAATAGCAGTTTATCGTAAGTGAAACTACTGTTGAACTTATAGACCAATCAGATTTGATTATTTCGGCAGACCCAATGCCCTTAACCAATCAGCGTTGGTTTTACATTACTATTGTTTCGCTACATCTCACAAATCGCTATTTGTCCTAGGCCAAACTGCTATTTGCTTAGATTTATTAGCCTGGATTAATGCGTAACTGGCCTGAATAGCAGATTATTGTGCTCCAAACGCCTATTTATCTCAGTTTGCAGCAGAGACGTGCGAATAATCAAATACTCTCAGACAATTATATACTGGAATGCAAACTGATTGTGATTGGATTATTAAGGCAATGAGAATACTTCGATAAATCTTAATCAATCATTTGCATCTGTGATTTCAAAACACAGCTAACCTAAATAATCTTAATCTTAAAAACCTCGAAATTATGCAAAGCGTTCGGATATTATTCTCTGCTAATTAACCCAACGGTTCTCGTGAGCGAAGCCTCGATACAACTATAAGTTACTTACTAAATTGACTCGAAATTTTCAACTCCTATCAATCCGTTCATAAGGTCATAGGAGGAGAAAATAGGGAGCTTTAAGTTGGTGGCACTAATTTCAAAGATTATCAGTGTATTTTAAGAATCAACATGTTGGAGCCAATATGAAATTTGCTAATATCTTACGCTCAGTTTAAAAGTAAACAAACTTGTGTTGCAATTGTACTGACGCCAAAAATTATTCGGGCCCCCAGACAAAATTTTCTACGGACGCCCTTGGAGCATGGAATCTCTGTTTTTGTAGTCGTATTTATGGTATTAATGAAAATTGTTAGCATTTTATTTACAGCGTACCGATAACCCGCTGATATACGATAACAAAACAAACGAAAAAATTTATTCAACATATCAAATCATTCGCGAGCTCAGTCGCATTGGTGCAGTTATTATTCTGTCGACGCTCAATTTCGCCATTTTACGTGCTGTATCGAAAACGAATCGCCGACGTCAACGGATGGGCGTTGGCAAAACTCGGCTGATGTAAGTAATTTATTAATCTTCATTAGCAGGATAAAACGCGTAACCAACCGAAGTACGAAAATTTTTGAAATTTGCTCGTTGTTCGAAAACCCTGTTCGTTTTTCTGTTACTTTTAAACCTGCACTAAAAGATTGGTTTAGAGATTCGCTATATACTTGTCGTGCGGCAGTGGAGTGGCATTTATATGATGTCGCATGATGCCATACGGATTTGACCAACATTTAGAATAACCAAAAAGTATACCGCCGTCTAAAGCTCTCTAACAACGATTCTTATTCTACTACATCTTTGAGTTTTTCTCCCTACTGATTAGCGGTTTGTACATTGCATGTAGTTTGTTAGTAATTAAGCAGGGGCGTATCCAGGATTACAGGGCGGAAAGATATTATAAACTGATGTGAAAAAATTCCGACCTTTCAGAATGTTAAGGACGGTTAAAAGTTATTTTCTGTTTCACCATAAATTTCGAAAGAGGATATATCCATTCTATTCTGTTCGTTAATATGCGCCCATGTATTTAGCTTATTTGTTTTTAGAAGCGCTGTTTCCCATCACGAAGCATATCGTACAGTGGCAGATGGCGGAACGGTAGCTGAACCAGGCCATCGGTCTACAACTGTCTCTAACGCGTCCACAGTGGCTTCAGCGAGATCTGGTGGCGAAGACAGGCGCTTATCAGGAATGATGATTGGAATGGCGTTAGTTTATATTGTCGGCAATTTACCGCAAGCAGTGTTGATGGTATTCAACGAAGTACAACTCGGACAGTCGTTACAATTCCAGGTACGCAGTTTAGTTTTTTATTTTGTAATTTTTTAGCTATTATACCTTGTAGGTTTTTGTAGTTTTCTGTGGTCAAACTGAAATTCAGAAATGGTATCGTCATACTTTTTTTAAATAACAAACATATAAACTGCGTGGTTGCATTCCTGATTTAAATTTAATTAAAAGTTGGAGAGATAAAACTTCATTAATATATAACGTCGATATATAATGCGCTTTCACGCTTAAACCGAAAGTTTTTGAAATCTTCAAATTTTGGTATAACGTAGGCATAGGATTAAGCCTGAGCTTATTATTGTTTAGGCTTAGGTTTAGTCTTAAGCTTGAGTGGACAATGTGCACAAGGGCCCTATATGTAGTTTAAGATATTTCGAGCGGTCGCCAACTTAATGGAAATCAACAACCATTGCTTAAACTTTTACATATTTTGTATTTCGTCACGCGACTACACAATGGCATTTCTTGCAACGTGGAAACTCTCACAATGGACAAAATGTTGTCAGCTGCTAAATAAAGCTCTTCGCAGCCGATTAGCAGCCGCATCAGCACATCGCACAAATAATTCTCATTCGGTCGCAAGTATCACTCACAAATCGAACAATTTATCAAGTTCAAAGCTATACACCCAGTTACATCACAGTCGACGACCATCGCTGGAGCTTACTGATTATGACCCTAGCCGTGTTGCTAATTCTTACCGACGTGCAACTACAATATGTACAGACCAGTTACCACCACTACGAACCGTTTCTTCACCGATACCAGAAAATCAAATTTCACAAATTTCAACGAATCGTAATTGCGTAAAATTGAAGAACGATTTAAGCGACAGCTGCACAACTCTTGAACGGACCAAACAACAGACGACGAGCACGGGATGTAACCAGAACAAGTCTGCCATTGAGTCAACGACAACAGAAGAAGAAGAAGAAGAAGAGAGCGAATGCTTATTGACAATAAACGAAGATGAAATCATTTACTGCTAAACTTTGTGATTAAGCAAAACATATTTTGCGATCCATATCAAATTTTAAGAGACAAAATTGGTTGCTACCTAGGTAAAACAGGAGGTCTGCCTCCGGCATCGGCAGAAAATCGGCCTACGGCTCCGGCTCCAGAAGAATTTTTGCCTTACGTTCCGGCAATTTCGGTAGCAAAATTTTGCATAATTTTGCAACATTTACCTGTTTAGCGCGTTTTGTTTTTACTTTTATCACAATTTTCAGGAAAGAATTTACGTAATTTCACACAAAATTAGCGTAAAACCGAACAACTTAACAACATATTGCAGATATTGGCTAACTCATGTGCAGGGCGGTAGCAAATTGACTCTGCACATCTTGTCAATTCCTGGTGATTAACATTTCAAAAACTAAGACGTAAGCTGTAATTTTTTCACTAGGATTCTACAGTAATATTCCCTTTAAGATAGGTAAGCAAAAAATAATAAACTGTTTCCCCGAAAAACCATGAAAGAAAAAATCTTGTAAAATCTAGACCCGGAAAATTAACTTTTTTAAAAGAGACGGTCGCTAGGCCGTGTCAAAAAAATGTAATACTGAAAATGAATTGTCAAGAATTGGAGCCTTTGTAGTATTGTTTTAAAACCAATGTTTACGGTTTCTGCAAAAATTGAAAAGTTGCGGATTTCACATTTCAAAAAAAATGACAGTTTCGTTAAAAAATTAGTTACGGCACGGCTGCGTTATTTAGGAACGTTGTACTTTAATTTAGTTCACGTTATGCTGTAGTGACCCGAATAAGATTGGGGGGGGGGGGTGATCTGTCTCTCAATAGACATGATCCTATGATCAACATTTGCCGTTCTTGTAATTTTTATATACTGGCGTTTGGGCAAATGTCATTTGGGCAATCTTCGTTTCGGCCACTGTCGCGCATGGGCAATTGTCTCTAGGGCAATCTGGTATACAATCCGGTTTAAGATTTTGCATGCGTCTCTAGAAAATTTTTTAACCCACTAGCATGCTGAGCTAGAAACTGACCGGCTAATTTTGAATTTTTTGCAGATTTGTTTCCCGTAGGATTGGTGAAAACAGGGGAGTCCGATACTAATTTCCTTGGAGTCTATTTTTAGCAATACTTTCAAAAAATCTAATTTTTTGGCAAATTACTGTTCCTAAAAATTCTGAGAAGGTTCGCCTATTAAAAAACAGAATCGCTTTTAAATAGCCTTAAATTAGTAACTTCTGCATTAAAGATTGGTGTAAAATAGGTACTCCGACACATAAACTGCTAATAATAAAGACGGCCTCCATGCCACCTCAAAGTATAAGTTTAAAACTAAATTACGTTTTGGCAATACACGGTTTAAATAAAGGAGTAATTTGAGTATACAAATGGCGAATGCTTCTTTTATTAGGCGACAAAAACGGTTTAATGAATCATCGTCGTTATAGAACAACTGGTTCAATATTATATTAAAAGTTTATTTATACATATTTTTGAAATACTACACCAAGTAAACAGTATGAAAGATACAGTTTTCTCCTGTTTTGTTTACCTCCTTCGTTGACTTCGATTTTAATCAATCTCATTGAAATAGTTATATAAACTATAAAGTTTCGCGCTGATCTCTAAGTAAGCCAGTGCCGGTGTGGTGTACATACACACTAGATACAAAAATAATTGCTTTAAAGTGTCAAAACTGTGACATTCTTTTAGCTATTCAAACATTAAATTTTTTGCGTGCAGCATTGACATATTTGTCTTGGAAACCCTAGTAATTTAATGTCTTAAATATTTTAGACTACAGTTTCTTATATTCAAGAAAAAATGTAACTACTTTTAGGATACTAATTTGTAACTTAGGCTTATGTAAAGATCAGGGGCGGACATCAACTCAGAGGGAGAATTGGTTATTTCGGGCTGTTTCTGAGAAAGTAACAGTAAACATAAACTCACTCTGAGCTGACTAAATTACGGCTTAGTTAATTGATTAACTCACAATGAGTTCAATCAATTCTCAATTCAGAGCTCAGATCTCGATGACTGGGTTCAAGTCATTCTGAGTTAAAATCAACTCACTGAAATTTACATTGTATGCATAGAAATACGCTACTACTCCTGTTACAGCCCTGTTATATACATTGGTCGTAACTTACAAGGCATAACTGCCGATAACCGGGCATTTCATTTGCTCTGTAAATCTAAGTTGGCATCCCTGTCTGCTTTTTCTATAGCTTATATATCTTGACAATAATGCTATGCCTTATTTTTTACTTTATTTGTCTTTAAATCTTGTAAAATAAGGTCTCGATTTTACTGCCTCTGCTCAAAAAGACATTTCAACAATGCTTCTAAGAATTTTAGAATTTAAAGTCTCAAATTCAATTCAGAAATTTTAGACATTATTGATTAAATACTTGAAAACACTTTGTTCGTATATACGTTCAAAACTATAATAGTAGGAAATTTTTATGTCGAACATAAATTTATGCGCTCCAATTCTACCACCATACAGTGAAGCATGCGCTGAAAATTATCAAACAAAAGGATGCGAGTATCCTGGCGTTGAAATCCTCAGAGTATATAATATGCTTAAATGGATCGGATACAGCGTAACAATTAAAATTCTAAAAACTGACGGGCTTCAAATTTCAAATTTGCTTCCAAATTCTTCATCGTGTCTGCCAAACGCCCCGCCCACGGAAGATTGTAAAATATCCTGCGACTGTTACGGAATAAGCCATTCGCTAACCGATATAAGTACCAGCTATATTGATAATGTAGAAATTGTTGGCTACGACACAGGTTTAATACTTCTAGTAGCACCCAAAATCGCTACACATCAATTAGATAAATACCTAATGCTGACAATTTTCGACAATCACACGTCACTTATTCTACTTGTCGCGACAATTTCACTCGGAATGTGTTCGGCAATTGAAAGCAGCGTCAGACAATTCATTTTCACCGCTAAATCATTTCAACCGTCGGCTGAAAAACATATATGTCGTTTGCTGTTCAATTTTTGGATCGCATTAGTCCTCGGCGTTTACGGCAATTTGTTATCAGTAACTTTCGCCAGACCAGAACAAACGCTCAAAGACCCCATCTCTCAAATTGACGATTTAAAGCGTTGTGTAATGAAATCGGAATGCAAAATTGTGATTACACAATTTATTAACGATTCACTATACGGCTGGAAACAGTTGGACTGGCTGTACTCACCAGAAACACCACCAAATGCAATTACAGCAGTTAAATACAATATGATAAGCAATCATAGCGTAATCGATTTTGTGCTTGGCGAAAAACATTTGCAACCGTGGTACAACGTTTTGGTTGAATCAAGTTACCACGAAAAGATATACGGATATTTCGATCCAAACTCTGAACTGATGATAAAATTGTCGGCAGAGTTTCCACAAAACATAATGGGTTATGTTTGTCGAAAATCGTTGCCAAGAACTACGTTACAGACCATAAAAATTGCGTTTCAAGTCGTGGATACATCATTTTACATGAAAATTTTGATGTATCGATATGCATACAACAAATTTGGTGACGACATTTTGCGCTATAGAAAACTGTCTCGGTCTAAAAAGCGGACAATATCAAATCTTAAACTGAACCAAATGCTTGATGCATTTTGGATACTTTTGGCACTTCATGGGCTAAGTATAACAATTGTGGTTATGGAAGCTGTAAATTTGAAGTTTAAACACCTGTGGCAGAGAGTCAAATAATACAGTTGACCTCCAGCTATGGTAAATTTTTACCAATGCAGTTGAATCCTGCCGGTCACTTGACAGGTTGGGTATGTTTCCCAATAAATACCTAGGCGTTTCAGTTTTCCACTTTTCCCGTTTCCCAACCAAAACCTATGCTTCAGATTTTGCCTACCAACACAGGGTAAAATCTAGGCATTAAAATTTTCCATTTTTCCCGTTTTCCAACCAAAACCTATGCTTCAGATTTTCCCTACCAACGCAGGGTAAAATCTAGGCATTAAAATTTTCCACTTTTTCCGTTTTCCAACCAAAACCTATGCCCTACGCTTAAATTTTCCACTTTTCCCGTTTTCCGACCAGCACCACACATCCCAATGTTCCATCCAAACCAACCAAAGTGTTCCTTCCCAACCGGCAACCAGAGAAAAACCTATACCTTTAACTTTTTCAGTTTTACAGGTTTCCGATCATCGTCTGCACCTCTAACTTTTCCTACCAAACGTGGGAATATTTATTGGCGTTTGAATTTTCCAGTTTTCCCAGCCACACATATGCCTTTTAATTTTCCCAGCAAAACAGCGGAAAATTTGGCCGCCATACAGGAGTGGTTGCGCTGCACTCCTGGTTATAACTTTTCCACCGTGGAAAACTGGAAGCCCCGGTGCTATACATTGGCCCGAAGAATCAACACGACTTTTCAACACAGTTCAGAAATTTTTCGTATTTTAATAAGTTACTCATGTCGTTCCGCGAGATTTTTTGTAAACTTTGGACAATTTGTTGTAAAAATATAAATGTTGATTCAAATGATGCCATATCCCAATTCCCCAATATCCCAATTTTCCGGGTAATATCCGAGTTTCCCAAAAGCCCAATTTCCAAGGTAATTTCCCAAAATCCCCGAGCTAAAAAGGTTGCGAGTTCTCGAGGAAAATGAAATTTAGGTAATACCCGAATTTCATAAAATCCAATTTTCCTTGTAATAATGATAACAATTTTCCAAAATCCAAATCCTCCTGGTAATAAATATAACATTTTCCAAAATCCCAATTTCCTAAAAATCCGAGCGACAAAGATTGCCCCCGAAACTGTAATTTTCCGGGTAATATCAAAATTTGCCAAAATCCCTATAGCGAAAATGGCTGCACCCAAAATCGAACTTTCGGTTAGTATGGCAATTTCCCGGTAATATCCGATTTTCCCGAACTCCCAATTTCCCATCCCGATTTTCCAACATCCGAATTTCTCGGGTAATATCTCAATTTTCCAAAATCCTAATTTATCAAAGTCCTGCGCGAAAAAGGTTGCGCCAAAAATAGCAATGTCTAAATTTTCCGTGTAATATTCGAATTTTCCGAAATCCAATTTCCCACATTTTATCAAATTTCTCCAAAATCCAGAGCTAATCAGGTAGCGCCAAAAATCTTCATTCCCCGGTAGAATCTGAATTGAATTTCCCGGGTACCCCAATTTCCCAATATCCCGAGCGAAAAATATAACGCCGAAAATCGCAGTTTCGTCCCAATTTCCCGGCTAATAACCAAATTTCCCAAAATCTGAATTAGCCGGGTAATATCCAAATTTGCCGAGCGAAAAAGCTTGGGCAGAAAATAGCATTTTCCCTGCAGAATCTGAAGTTCCCAAAATCCTTTTCCCGGGCAATATTCGAATTTCGCAAAAGCGTAATTTCGCGGGGTATACCTATAAAGCCCTTCCCAAAATCACCAGCGAAAAAAGTCGCACAAACATCGCCATTTTTGGGTGGAATGCCAATTTCCCGGGTAATATCCGAATTTCCCAACATCCCGATTGCCACGGTAAATATCACACTTTTCCAAAATCCCATTTCCCAAAATCCAGAGCGACAAAGGTTGCATCCAAAATTTCAAATTCCCGGTAGAATCCAAATTTCCACAAACTCCCAATTTTTAGGCAATATCTCAATTTCACGGGTAATACCCCAATTTCCCAAACTCCCTACCAAAAATCGATGCGCCCAAAACCACAATTTCGGGATAGAATGCCAATCCCGGGTAGTATCCGAATTTCCAAAAAAATCCCAATTTCCTGAGTAATATCACAAAATCCTGCGCGAAAAAAGTTGCGCCGAGAATCGCAATTTATCGACAGAACCCCCATTTCCCGAGTAATACCTATCCGAATTTCCCACAATCCAAATTGAAAGGTAATATCTCGATTTCCCAAAATCCCGAGCGAAACAGGTTGCGCCCGAAATCTCAATTTCCATGTAGAATCCCAATTTCCCGGGTAACTAAAGCTCGAAATGCAATCAATAGATAACAAGTTTATTTTACACAACTGCCGAGAGACTGTGCAGCACAAGTTTTAAATATTTAAAATATGAATAGACTTAAGCAGGTTTCAAAAGACAAGCTGCCAAATCGACGAAATGTACTAGCGGTTGATGTATTCCAGCTCGTAAATAAATGTTACTGTAATAAAAAATGCCGATTAAGCATAAATGTTATCAAAGTAATCCTTTATACACATCAATAAACTAAACTAAATTAGGTTCAACGCATATAGGTGTTATGAACACATCTATGCCCAAATTCTCAAACGTATTCAGCACCTATTTCCAGTTGGTTCTAGACCAGACCTTGTAACTTTTAAAACGACGAATGCTGAGCTTCGAAATTTAGCATGCTTTTCTCAATTGTTACAGGTGCTGCTTACGAGTATAATTTTTGATCGCCTAGTTGCCATGGTCTTCTTGTTTGCAAAACCTATCAGTATCCGCAAATATGTAGGTGCTACACATTATTACTATTGAGAATACAGAGCAAAAACTCAACCTGTAGATCCGTATATCTCTTCATATGCCCCGACAAAATAGTTAAGATCAATTTTAATTACACCCTACAAACTATAGCTTTTGGCTATATTTCGCTCAATTTTTCGTCCCTGATTACCAATTATCTGCACGTATTTGCATACCGCCACGTTGTGGTTTTTTTGGCGCAAACCTTGGTGCAGCGAGAGGAACAGTATTTCCCCCGGTAGCATTTATGCTTTTTGACGCCGATTTCATCGGACGTGGGGGAAACACCATTCTCGGGCCAAATGAACATGTTGATGTTCCCACCGACGGCGAATAAACAATTTCCGGACCCGTTTTGCCCCTGAAAAACAAAGAAAACATTTGTTTGGAAAAAACAATTTAAAAATATTCCAGCAAGTCCCAACCTACATGATTACATAACGCTGATCGCACCTTGCCCTAATGTTACACATACACCAGAGCCTCCAAACAAACGTCCTTCAACTACACTAACAGACCATTTTGACAGTTGGTATAACATGCTGTCTTGTCTTTATTTCTATGACGACACAAGAATTAATGCGCTATTAATCGTTTCATTTGTCTCAAAAGCATGTAAAAATTCGTAACAAACTCTGTTAATAACCACGACTACGCATACAAATAAAAGTGTTAGGGTTGCCTAAACTTACGTAACTTATAGTGATGGATGGTGAAGCACCGAACCGGACGCTGACGGACGGTACCCGCATAAGTATACCTTAACGCTAATACTATTCTCGTTCAATATACAAACATTATCCGTAAATTTTACAATTCCACATGGCCACCTAGTCTAAGTCCGTGTTATCACAATACAGAATGTTTTTACTAAAAATTTTCAATACCAAACTTACTTTTGTATCGCCATCGCACCCCACTGTTTTGTCTGCCGTTTCGTTCGAATCGTTTGTAGCGGATCCAGTACTAATCCTGAGCCTGATCCTCCACTGCTACCCATAGCGGATTGATTATGATCACCAGTCATCATTTTCAGCGCAGCTTCGGTTTCTTTTTGCACATGAAACACGGATGATAAATGCGCTTTATAAATCTCTTCTGTGTGGAATCCCTTTATACAAACCTCACAAACAAACGATGAATTATCGTGTAACGTTTGTAAACGTCGCTTTCGTTTTGCTTCTCCAGGTTGTAGCTGATCTGTTTGCTGTTGTTGCTTATTATTACTATTATTATTAGTAGTAGTATTATTATTGTTGTTGCTATTGTTATTAGTATTATTATTATTATTATTATTATTATTATTAGTATTATTATTATTATTATTATTACTATTATTATAATTATATTCTTGTTGCTCCTTATTTTTCTGGTTTTTAAGCGAGGTATTAAAATTTGATACTGCGGGCTGTTCCACGGCAACTCCCACGTCAGTAGAAGAACCTGTTCGGATAGGTAGCTTGGCGCCGGCCATATCAGTATTTGACTGGTCTTTTGATGGAAACAGCATCGATCGCACTGCAGCAAGGCTGAATGGAATTTGGCTGGCATGCCTTTTCTCTCTGCCCACCGAGATCGAGGACATGTCGTGTCGAGGAACAGAGATAAACGATGTTGAGTGCTCATCAAACACAGCACCTATAACAGTAATTTAAAAGTAAGCTTTCGTTGCAGAAAAACAACTATACTATTTGCGAAAATTTATAATTTAAAACAAATTCAACGCAAGATATTAACAGAAAAACCTTTCAATAATATCGGTGTTTGAATTCTCAAAATGAATCAATCTACCCATACGACTCGACTCAGTAAACACCTTTATTTCTTATGTTCCTTAAAAACAAACACGAAGGTTCAGGTTTCGCCAAGGTGTGTGCAATTCCTCCTATGATAAGAGCTATATATTTTTGTCACATACCAGATCCAAAGTACATCTGAGCATCATCAAAATTAATGTCGTCTGAAAAATCCTGTCCAGAGCAAGATGACATGGCCATCTTCCGCGTCGTTAATTGTCCAGCTGAGGTCTTTCGCTGCGTTTGTGACCCATCTGCTTGGAGGCCGGCATTGGGTGCGAATCGTGAACAACTTTTAGAGATTGGCGGTGCCACAGGGACTAGAGGCGATGTGATTTTGTTACCTGAGGTGTTCCGCAATTTTGCCACAGTGGTTGATAAACCGGCTTTATCTGTTCCAGCCGCGCTCGAAAGATGAAGGCAGTTTAAATCTGGTCGCGTTAGACGTGATTTTTTCAGGCCAGGAGGTCCATCTATAACCCAAAAATAACATAAAACAAATTTGAATCGCTATTTGACCCATGTCACTATTTTTGACCGAAACTGCGCTGTTAGGCCGGCATTGGGTGCGAATCGTGAACAACTTTTAGAGATTGGCGGTGCCACAGGGACTAGAGGCGATGTGATTTTGTTACCTGAGGTGTTCCGCAATTTTGCCACAGTGGTTGATAAACCGGCTTTATCTGTTCCAGCCGCGCTCGAAAGATGAAGGCAGTTTAAATCTGGTCGCGTTAGACGTGATTTTTTCAGGCCAGGAGGTCCATCTATAACCCAAAAATAACATAAAACAAATTTGAATCGCTATTTGACCCATGTCACTATTTTTGACCGAAACTGCGCTGTTACTTTTCAGACTAACAACAGGAAACATCCTTAAATATAAAGCGCAGGTTGCGGTATTGCAGTAAAAAATTACATTGTTGTCAAATTTTGGTGCTTGTTTACCATTTTCTCATACAAATGTTAAATAGACAGCTGTTAAAAGTCC
This sequence comes from Enoplolaimus lenunculus, assembly GCA_030248215.1. Classification (NCBI taxonomy): domain Eukaryota; kingdom Metazoa; phylum Nematoda; class Enoplea; order Enoplida; family Thoracostomopsidae; genus Enoplolaimus; species Enoplolaimus lenunculus. The sequence continues at coordinate 28,627 of JASANG010003146.1, read as the reverse complement.
CCAACATTACTGATTATTATTTTACTAATACCAAGCCTAACTTTAAGTATTAGAATGTGGGGACATTGAAGTAAACTTGTACCAAAATTAGAGTTGACTTCGAAACATTCCCTTACCTTCCAAATTTTGCTGCATTAGTTCTTTTGCTTCTTGACGGGCAACAACATGATTTGCTTCCGCTTTAATCTTGCGAGCTACTTCATTTCCTTTAGTGAGATACCATTTCGGAAGGGAACACGACGGACCTGGATTGAATTTTTTGCCCAAAGCAGCCGCATATACCACCGCCTGAACATGCGATTTTGTTTGGATGTGAGCGTTGGCTTCGGCGGCCGAACTGAACTTACATGTACACGTTTGACAAACCAAATCAAATCTAGAGAAATTTAACTAGAACAAAATAATATAACAATTTTTTCAATTTACACTTCTTCTGTTGTACACTGTCTCGTTACCTTCGAAAATGTGCTATATTTACAACCCCATTAGTCATTCATTGTAAAGTTACACGCGTGATTCTATTATCAACTGGTAGTATTTGCTACACATATTTAGGAATACTGACCGGATAAGCCTCAAACAGTGTTAAAAGTAAACCACGACATGAAAACCTAAAACATACCACCAACTAACAACTTACTGATTGCGCGAGTTCTCAGGAAGCCAACGAACAATGGGAATGCCTTTAATACGCGCTTTGTGAGCTTTTGAAGCAGCGTGTTTTTCTGCTTGTTCGGTCGATGTGATTATAACTTTACATTTAACGCATTTGAATGTCATATGCTTCGAGGAACGCAAATTCTATAACTGTTATCGAAAAATTAATTTTTAGCTAAATGTAACTGAAAGTATGACCAATATACTGTCTTTTTCTAAGGATTACAATCAAACTTACTACGCGTGGTAACTGACTGCATAAATTGTTGCGTTTATCAGCAATTCTATGGAAGTTCAGTGAAATTTATAGATTGCTGTAGCGTTGTTTTTTTATTTAACTCAAAAATAAAAATTCGTGAAAAAAGTGAGATTAGCTAAGAACAAAAATGATTAAAAAGGTATACTGGAAAAATCAAGTAAAAACGTCGGATTTAATACCGAAGCCGAATAGTGGAAAACGCCACATTTCCCTACAGAATACAAAATTCTGGTTGCACCATGTACTCGATGAATGTTTATGGCAATAAAACAACATGTTACTTTAATAGCGAAACTGGTACCTGATAAAAATTATTCGATTATTAAGACATTTAAAATATCCGAAGTCTTACGAATAACATTTGAATAAAAAATTATCCGGATAACCGGCGCCCGTCACTACTAGTTAGTAAGTTCGTACCTTGACCACGCGATCCACTACGTCATCTGCCCATGTCTCAGACGCTTGGCTACTTGTGAGCAAATTGTTACGAATACACTGACTAATTAACCATCGTTTAAGGCGACGATTATGCATTATACTTTCGAAATGTTGAATGCTTGTCACAGGATTTGTAAGGTCCAAGGACGCATCACATCTGTAACAATTAGAGGTGCAACATTTAAAAGTAAATACCCGCACCCGGAATTTTCCACAAAGTAAACCTGAACTTGGTCCTAAAATATTTTTACGACAAACCGTCAAAATGCAGATTTTGTCCTTATATAACTTCTATCGACAGGGTCGGGCCTTACGATATCTCAGGCCCGAGAAACGAAAATCGCGTTTAGCGAGAACCTCCCCTCCAACGCCACCCTCTCGAAAATTTCAATTTCACTTGAAGTGGCAAAACTTCGTGTCTGATGCTAACTTTTATTTTTGCGTAGCTCCTTATGTTGGATCTGATAGTAAGATCCACAATTGTAGGGGCCTCTAATGATTAAATCAAAAAAGGTTCATTTTCTACCTTTTCGCTAACGTAACGTTCTTCGAACTTGAGCAACCCTGATATCATACATTACACAAATTGTAAAACATATTGAAATATATCATTGTTCTGTCGGAATTCTCGTTCTTGCCGGAATTCCTGCAAAAATTCAACTCCTGTTCCTGTTCCTCGATTTTTGCGGTTTTGTGGCAAATAATCCGTAACGATTTAAATAATACTGAAAACTTTGGCTTTGAAAAATTGTGATTTCGAAATGAGTGTTTATGCAATTTGTTCAGTTTTGTTAACAAACTGTTAAATTAAAATACGATGTGTTCTCGCCAAACTTCATGACGAAATTGCTGAAAATTCACTTAAAGCCCTTTCAAAACAGTAATGCAGTAATTCGGTGATAAAAATTGCTTCTAATTCCGGTTCCTGTTCCTGCGAAAAAATACAACTTCTCTTAAGGCAAAACTTAATTCCTGTTGGAACCCTGAATTATGCATTATTGCATATAAGTGCTGTCGGCCTATTCCAACCGTTCGCAACATAAGCACTAGTTGAAAGAGTCAACGCGAATTTATGTTTAATACCAGTCAGTACTACAAAATCTTAATTTGAAAAGCGACTGATTGGATAAATAGATTTGTAATAAATCATTTTAGTTCGGCTATTTTGTAAGGATATTTTTGCAATACTAAGATTTGCAACTTTTTGTTGTGAAAACTCAGATCCTGGTCCAGAACTTCTCAAGCCCATAACTCAGACAAACACCCACAATTTTTCGGCAAAGATGCCCGGAATAACCAGACCCGGATGTAACTCTAGTAGCATGACTGGTCACAGTGACACAACCGCATGTCATTTTTATTAACCACAAATATTGGTGAAAGCAAGAACATACAATATACAGAGTGTGACGCTTCAGTATACCCCGATTTACACGCATAAAACATCACGCGGTCTCAAGTTTCCATATGCTTATTAATATCGTAAAAATGCATACAGTTTTACGCACTTCCTCAACTATGGAAAAATTACCATTAAGATCGGATCGCGAAATGCTTCATAGCTGTAATACATTGTGTGCCAAAATATCACACACTGTATTTACACACTCTTGATGAAAGTAAATGGGACGATAATTATAACTTTCTATCACTGATTCAATAGATTTGTTTAGAAATTTATCACAACAGTTTAACTAGACGTTATCGTACGTAAAGACGGTGACGGACGGCGCCGTACGAGTGACGGACCGTGACAGACGACACCGTACGTGTGACGGACGGTGCCGTGCTGGGGACTGACGGCGTCATACTGGTGACGGACGGCCCCGAACGAGTGACGGACGGCCCCGGACGAGTGACGGATGTCAATAAAAGTATAGCGCAACCATAACGAGTAATTACACTGTCAATAACTCACATCCCACAATATTCATTAGACATCAGCTGCTTTGGATCCTCCACATACTCGCCTATCAATTGGAACAAAGATTCCGCTCGGGTAGTTTTGTCGCCCGAGGTTTTAGTTTGCAGTGATTCCTCAGGCGATACGAGTGTTTCTAAAAATAATATCCTGATAGTACAATACCCGATAACCTCAGCCGACGCTAGCGCTCCTAAAAATAAAACCCTGATAGCACAATACCTCATATAGAACACTAACTATTAGTACAATGCCTCATACAGAACGCTAACTATTAAGAATTAATAAGAGTATTCCAGGTTCCAGTCAAAGAGTTCGTGAGTTAACATGAAGTTTTAAGGTAGTTCCAATTTTCTCAGGGCATAAGGTTTTTTGACAATTTCTCCTGGTAACTTCTGCTGCCATGAACCAATACAAACAAACACTGCCTTTGTATACACAAAAACCATTGCTCGTATTCATAAGAATGATTGTTTTCAATCACTATTGTTCTCGGTCTTCTACTTTTACAGCAATTAGATTAAAATATGCACCACAACAAAAACTGCAATGAAAGTAATAACAAGGCTGAAGGTTGATGACTCTGGCTTCTCCACAGTTTGAAAATTTCCGCCGGGGGGCGTTTCCTGTGGGCCCCCCCCCCCAGGAGTTCCCCGGGGGGGCAGCTGATTCTGCTGGGGTACAGTTTTCCAGGGGGGCCCTCAGATGATCTGGGGGTCCTGGGGGCAGGCTTAAAATTTTGCAAACCGACTTTTTGGACCATTTTTTCATTCTAGACCGTGTTTCCAATTCAACTGAAGATTACTCATCGCTCAACATGACAAAAATTTCTCACAAACGCTAATAACAATAACTTTAACTAATATTACTGACAACTTAACCAGAAGTTGAAAGAAGCACAATTATATAAAATATAGATAATCTATAATTGAAACTGTGATTAATATAAATTTCATATATTAGTTACTGCTTCAGTTTATCATAAGGCTCAGGCGGGTTGAACTTGCTGCTGCAAGGTACTTTCGAATGCTGTATGCCCTGAAACGGTCTTCATATAATTGTGCTTTTTTCAGTTGATTATTGAATTGTATTAGTTACTACGGGTATTTGTAAGCTATTAAAATTGTGAGTACTCAGCGTAATATAAAATCATATTTTGCCGAATGTCCGCCACAAAAGAAGCCCAGGTCTTTACGTTTTAACGTTGAAAATTTTTGGCCTAAAAAGTCCTGGGGGGCCGCAAAAAAATTGGCTGGGGGCATTTTGCTGGGGGCGGCCGAAAATTCGCCGGAAGCCTTTCCGGGAGGCGGCAAAATTTTCGCCGGGGGAAAATGAAAATTTCGAAAAGTGCTGGGCCCCCGCTGTGGAGAAGCCAGATGACTGACAAGGAACACATTTTATCTCTATTTCAATTTGCTGCGCTGTTTAGTTCCGGCGTCAGAATGAAACCCACAATCAAAACCGAAATGGAGACCCGACTACCAAGATCAGCCAAGAAAAGTTTCGGTCTCGGTAAACTTTTGGTCATCACCGAAAAAAATAAAATTTTCAAAACAAATTATTTCTAATGGTTTTTTCGTAGCTTTTCTGTTTTTCATATCTTTTTTGTTATTTGTCAGAATATCTGCTCGTAATTATTGCGTAACTATTAAATTTCATAATTTCCCAAAAAAATTTTATCATCAGCCATCGCTTACTTCAACAACACAGTCATACATTTGATGAATCTTCGTCTTATGGTCTTTCCCAACCACAGAGAGTCAAAAAGGGAGACCGAGACCGTCAAATACCGCCGAGACTTGCCAAGACCGAGCGAAACCGAGACTCCCATCCACTGACTATCACATACCCGATTCCTGCTTTTCGATTGTTCATCTCGTTTTGAATGCAAAGTACTCCAACCCTAGCAATCAAATTCTTAAATTGAGAATCGAACCTACCAACAGCAGATGGCGGCGGGCGCACAGCCTTGTAGTCAAGAATCTGCATAGCATCAGTGCGCGAAAATTGTTTCTCATCAAATAACGGATTTGTGTCTGCTGGCAATTTAATATGTTCGACAGCTTGACTGTTCATCGAGAACCCTATAATCACTTGATAAACGTCAATACACGCATTGCTTTCCGTTTTGTTCAAATTTACTAGTATTTCTATGATTAGGATTTCTATGACTAAAAGTGCAGCAAATTTTTTTCTTACACTACAGAGAGCTACAGCTACCAAAAATGTTAATATGATAAAAGCGCAAACATATTCGCAGACGAGTCATAGTTAATTACTATACTACATTTCCTGGTTTTTCGAAAATACTACTGCAAATAGTCAAATACCGCTTTTAAGCTTAATAACCTGAACAAATTATACAAATCTCCCAGGGTGGGACCAGATACAAAAAAATGCCAAAGCCGGATAATTTAATTTAAGATCCGGCCGCAATGGGATAACATAATTCAAATTAAATTGTAAACGGCATTCAAATATTGAAACGTAGCGAATAATTCTTCCTTCAGTTGCCGACACGCCGATACATCTTTAACACTTTACCAACGACTCTATTCAATTGCAATAATATTTTGTTTGGCGTATCTTATTAAATTCAGATAGACTTAGGTTTCAACTTAGACTTATTTCTATGTTGACGTTTAGGCACAGGTTTGGGAATACCAACAGGAATACGATGAGATACTGTTACGCCATTAAATTAACAACCCTGGTCATCTTTATTAGATTTCTGGCGTTAAGCTTATACAGGCATATTCCCAAACCAAGGGTAATTTTTCGAATGGGCGAGGGGTGGGTTAACTTGGAAGGACTCGCCGAGTAAACGGAACGCACGTCAAGCATACGTAACATTTTGTCTGAGAAACCGATATAAGACATCGTTTCACTATGCAAATCTAATTAGTGATAAAATGGTTGTTCTAAAAACAGGAATAGGCAAAAAATTTCAAAGTATCGTTAGTTTTCGCTAAAAAATTGCAAACGCCTTTGATTTATAAAACTTTCATTACATTAACAACATTCATTAATCATGTACGTGAAAACGTACCCATTGACGACATATCAACCCAGCCTTGTGTCTGCTCCAACATTTCAATCGTTTTATCGTTATAAGTCATTATTGACTCAAGTCCGACCAGCCACGGAGCGTGCCCTTTCTTTGAGTGTGTTTTACGCTTATAAAAATCATCGAACCAATACTTTGGATCATAATCATACATAAATTTAGCGTACGATTTAAACAACGTTTTAATCGCGTCTTCTTGATGATGCCACATATGATTGAAAGTTGCATGATCGATGTCACGAAATAACTTATATCCGTTTACGCCGTCCACAACAGAACTATTTTCCGAATCTTCTAACGACTGAAATTGTAAATGGCAAAACAATCAAAACCAAAACATCAATATTTAATAGGTGTTGCCGAGATTTTATGTTGGAAGGATATATAACTTTATTCAATCGTTTTTGCAAGTGCACATAGCCGATAAGACAAATTTATTAGACTGTTCGATTTAGCAGAGAATGTTAATGCGACTGCTTAACTGTCCAGAAATTTCAGATTATGTCTATATCTCCGATCACCAGCTTCATATTATAGACAAACATTTTGAAAATTGAAGCAGCAACTTACACACGTAATAAACCAAAATGTTAAATTAAGAGCACCAATAATCTGTTTACGCAGGCATGCACTATTACATGTACGTAGCAGAAAGCTATCGTACTGTAAAAACTACAGGTTTTCCTACTAGAAGCGGGTAGATGTAATAACTATTACTGAAAGTTAATATAGGTATACGTATTATTATTATTATTAACGAATGAGACTTAATACATTACAATCGTTAATGCAACTTTTTTTGAAGCTTATTGCACAACCAGATTAATCCTAACTGACCATAGTTATAGTTCAACACAATATGTGTTGTTCATTGACTGTTTTGTGTTTTAACTCTCCAGCGTTTCAAACTCTACAACAACATGCATCAATTACTTCAAAATATTCGCAATCTATAGATGGGAAACAAGTTGTGAAAACAACTTGAGTTTCATCAAAATTTTTGACACATTCTTCACAATTTGCCATAAAATTGTAAAAATTATGGTTACCGCGTCTCTCCCCGCCGGAACGGGAATTTCGGTTGAAGCCTGATATATGTATGTGTATAATATATAGTTGTATATGTTTATATGCGCATATGTATACATGTCAGGTTGTGTCCGGAAATCCGTTTCCGGCATTTCCGGCATTTCTTCACCATCCAGTTCCGGTTCCGGTAAATTTTCACCGGAATTAAAAATTCCGGTATTAAAATTTGGTCGGTGAAAATTAAGACATTTTCTACATAATGACGACAAAAATAATGTAAATTTTATTAGCATAGTCTGCAAACCTTAACAATTGCCAAAAATAAACCATCGAAGGCAGATTTCGCTTTCGTAGATTATGAATACCCATCTTCAACTAGGGTTATTCCACCATGAATATTGCAAGAAAATTAACATGAATTTTTTGGTGGCATGTAATTCATTCTCCGGTTCCGGTTCGTTCCGGTTTTGGTAAATTGCATTTGGCTCGGGGCAAATTATGCGATATTAAGCCAGCCAGTATCACTAATATGATTCTGCAACAGCGCAATTTTTTTGTAAGATATATATAAAGTCAGTCTGTTTTGCTAAGATGTGATTGTTGTCATATGTATATTTTGTGCAAAATATTAAATGAATACGTTTACCATATTTTCGTTGGTTTTTCAACCTTAATATTATTACTGTTTTTTGAGCGGAATAGGACCTTCAAAATTCGTGATTTATATTGTATCAAAAATTTCTAAGACTCTTAAAAAAGTCTCAAGTATCAGGCTCAAAGAGTTTGAGACTGTATCAGTCTTGTGGAAGATTTAACGCCAATTAATTCAGCTCCTCAAGTTGCGTTGAACTATACATAAATTGCCTAATTTTTTGATAAAAAATTTTTCACTTCAGGACGTTAAAATCGAATTGTTCAAAAATTCAAATTTTGGTGTGGAATGATTAGGAGGAGTGAAGTATCCAAAAATTTTCAAAATTAGAAAATTTTCTGTGAACGCTAACTAGACGGAAGCCCGACTACTGCATGGAAAGCATGTACTGCCGACCGCGAATAGTAAGTTTCTGAACTTCATTAGTTATCTATAGATGTCCAAACTAACAAAGTGATAACAAGTTAGCAATATGGGCGAACGTTTTAATTAAAACTCTATACATCACTGCCGAGATCCGCAAGAAGCACACTAGCACAGCTACGAATGAGTCCCCATATTTTCACACAAATGTCTTGGCAACAAATACCGATTTGTAAGTTAATCAGTGCATGGCAAAATCGTTTTTCAGATTTTATCATGCAGCAACTAACCGTACGCCAACAAGTCCAAAACTTGCATAAATTTCACATATACATTTCCTTTTCACCCATACACGTAAATTTGCCAAAACGCGCATAGCGCTAGCGCAGGCAGAAAGTTTTTGATTACACACCATACAACATTATAGGTAGCCGCACTGAGTGCAGTCAGTAGTATCTTACTTAAAGGTTTTCGGGATTTATCAATCATGAAATAATATTATTATACATCGCGACAATTTATTATCTATCTAAGCATAGTTTCTGAAGACATTTAATGCAGATGCGTCAAACGATCGTATTAAAATTCAAGTTTTTCGTTGTTTTTGTACTTTTAACGGGTTAGCAATGTTACTTCAGCCTCTTTCACTTAATTAAACAAACTAAATAAACTTATAAAGTGTTGCTGCCACTTAGTTGTTTAATCGAATTCAACAGTTCAAGACCGGAATATAACTGAGGGAATCAACCAAATGCAAAACGTGATTATGTACGTACACGTTTATACATATGATTGGTAGACAACCCAATTACATACTAGTTCGCTCTCGGTGGCCGATTTTTGTTTAGCTTCAGGCGAAGCATTATCTTCTACGACGATATTAGGGTTATCGACTGTTGCAAGTCGTTTTAACATTTCATCCGGCAATGTTTCCCCGCGCAGTGCTCGCTCAATTAATTCGACAGTTTGCGTGTCTATTGCTTGATCCGATTCATTACCACTGAGTTTAGTATTTTTGACGTGGATAGTTGCAAACACGTCTTGTTGATTTGTGCTTAAAAGGCCAACAGACCTTCTAGAATGCGCGTAGTGAACACTGCTTGAAACTTGTGGTCTAAAACAACGTGTACCAAAGCGTAAATCAGTATAAAACCTTAGCCTGAGCTCGATGCTTTCTGACTTCTTTCTGTATCAAAAATGATTGACTGTTATTGGTTTAATATTCTTACTATCAAAACTGTCAGACGTTGCTCAAAAGCAAATCGAATCTCGATCAATATAGTTTTCCTACAGACCTTTTTCTTCTTGACCAAGAATTTAATCACGTGTAAATAAGTTATTCAGTTATTGTTTATAACCGTCCGACGTCCATAATATGTAATGTCAACTATTCACATATTCATATATGGGAGCAGCCCACCCGGACAACACAATATTCCAAGGAAATTAATACTTGATGATGTGAAACATATAACAGAATTAAGTGAACACGCGACCAACTTACAAGAGCAGGAACATGCAATATATCTGTGGAGGTTTGGAACGAGCTCAATAAGCAGTAGCGATTATATATCTATACATCAAATTTTACGAGATATCAGCATATAACAGAAAAACAAAACTCTCCGAGAACAGTAGTATATTTACCGTAACAACATATCACTGTCACACAAATAATCAAAATTTTGACCGCAGCTTGATGAGGGTCTGTGTTCACTGTAGTTATATTAAAATTTTTACTTCCGCATTTTCAAGTTTTATTTCAGCTTGTGAAATTTTTGACAGGTCTCTTACCTGATTAACGACGCATCAGATGCAACTATTGGTTGGTTTTTATATCCAAACGGACGGGACAAGCCAGGAGCATTCGCACTTCGAAACGAAAGCCGTGAAACAAAACCTGGTCCTCGTGGGGGTCGCAGAAAATTTGGCGGCGCATTTCTTGTCGGAAACACAGCTGTACATGGTTTCGCAGCAACGGCATTATCGCTCAGCCGGCCTTGCCCACCCAGAGATTGCTGATTTATCATTTGTGATGGCAGCCGCGTTGCAGGTGGCGTCTGGATTGTAGCACGTGTCAATGGAGCTGTAAGCAAGGGCGCTCGCTGTTGATTTGCCGCCATTTCTCTCGGGCACGGGCCTAACATTCTCGCTATGCCGAGTAGTTGTAGTACAAATATACAAAATACTAAAAATACTTACAGCTCTCGATTAGTTTCTATCGCAAATATACCATTCATACCGGCAAACGGTGTCATTTGGGTTACAATTGGCGCTTTCCGCATATTGTGTGTACGGGTTGCAAGTTGCGCAACTACGGCTCAGGCGGCTTGTATAAGTATTATTCGCGTTGTAGTCAATATATTTGGGCAAAATTGCCGTGAATCTATCAGATTTAGACTGCTTAAACCCGGGTTTGACTTGGAATTTCTACTTTCATCCGGTTTTGACTTAATTTCGAGTTATCCCGAAAATTCGTAAAATTGCGTATTTTTGCGAGTCCAGTTATTGTGGGTTCCGTTCGCGTTGTGTATATTGCCGTATTATTTGTTCTGTTACTCGTATTAAACCTGCAAAATTTTTAACACTGCGGAGCGTACTACCCCAAAAATCAGATCACTTGGAATAGCACGTGTCAAGCCCCTACCTTTTCGGATATTTTAGTTTCAAAACAGGGCCAAATTGCGACGTGCAAAGCTGACATTGAGTTTATTTTGTTGATTCAGTTTTGCAAACTGCTACCGTTATTCACTGCCTTTACTACCAAAGTTTTTGATCAACCTGTCAGCTAATTTTACGAGTTTGTAATTGGTTCTCAAGTAACCCAATATATGTTTCAACTGTAATTGGCGCTTAAGTATCCCAATATAATTGACAACTTCCACATTTCAAAACGCGTGATTTGCCAGTCTACAATAGTAACACTAGCTACGTGGTTATACATAGGTCAAAAATTCTACTTCAATGCAACAAACTGTTGTTTGAGTTTTTGATTGGCCATTGTTTATTATAGAGCCACCAAGTTTTCTCGTTAGACTGCAAAAGAGTAGGCTTAAGTTCTAGACTATATGTTTTGTTTAGACTTAGGCTAAGACTTAGGAATATGCTAACATCTTGAGTCGCGGCCCTAAAAGATGCATTGGCCTATCTGAACTGTACCAAGTACGGCCCATGTGAAGATCAGAGGCGGAAGCTTTTACTGTGGTGCTAGAAAAGGGTAAGCTTAAGCTTTAGACTAATAGTTTCTGCTTTGCTTAGATTTAGGCTTAGGCTAATATTCTAACGCTTCAGGCTTAGACTAGGCTTAGGCTTAGAATTAGGAATATCCTTAATACTGTTCCGGCCCTGTTCTTTATATTGGCCTTAAATACAGTACATTCAACAACTTTTTAGCCTAAGCCTAAGCTTAAGCGTAAGAATCAAAGTAAGCATAAGTCTGTAGCATAGGCGAGCGTAAAGCGAAACCAAAAATTATTCTAGGTGTAGCTTAAGTTTACTGTATTGGAATCCCACTAACTTGGCTAGCAAGTTTAGTTATTTCTGAGTTATAGGCAGTAAAACTTTAACTCACTCTGCATTGAGTTAATTTACACTCCGAGTTGAGTTGATTCCGGGTTTAGTTTAAACTCAGAACAAAGTTGAATCAACTCAGAAAGTTGAGTTCTGATAGTCCTACCTTGGACTGAGCTATTCAACTCCACTGGAACTTACACCGCGTGCGTAAATCTAATAACCTCTTATTGACTTTTGCATTTTCAGTACTGATCCCTTGTATGCCTCAACGAAAATTTCTTGGCACCCTAGCAAGGTGAGTTGGCTGCGGGCCTGCCGAGGCAGTTTTGGTACAATAAGAGTGCCGCTAATTCGCTGTCAACTCAACACCATTTGAACTTCAATATTATATGATATTCAATGTATATTGTCTGCGTGTTTCATAAGACTGGATTCTTCGTGTCTGCAAACTAGAAATAACAATAACCAAGTTGTAGTGAAATTTGACTTTCTTGTGTTTAGAAACATATATTTTAAAGAAAATTTCTGTCTGACGCAAAAACGGAGGAACTAATCTAGCGTTCGAAATTAGGGCCCATGTTACTTTAAGGGTGTCAAGGTTTCTGGTGGGTCCATAAAAGAGTAGGTCTAGATTCTATATTATATACATTTTTTGCTTAGGCTTTAGGCTTAGGCATTTAGACTTAGGCTTGGGCTTACGCTTAGGAACGTATTTTTGCAACGCTTAGGTTTAGGCTTAGATTTAGGAATACGCTTAATCTACTGTTACGCCCCTTAAAGTAACTTTGGCCGAAACTTTAATGCGTGCTTAAGTTTTGAAAGTAATACCTAAACATAAAACCTTGCATTATCGCTGAAGATTTTTATACAAGAGAAAAACGTTTCATTTAACGAATAGCTGCAATACCGGATTAACGATCAGCGGCGGACGGCGGGTTAAAAATAAATAACAGGCCGTACCGAATAACAGGGGGTATCTACTTAGAGGCCAAATATATATCAGCCCCAAAATCTTATTCGGTCCACTACAGTATAACAAAAGCTCCGTATTAAAGTTATTGTAAAATGCTCTTAATTAACGCAGCCGTACCGTAAGTCATTTTTAACGAAACAACTGTCATTTTATTTCATGAGAAATGCGCAGATTTCGAGATTTGCGGAAACCGTAAACATTGGTTTCAAAATAATAATACTACAAAGGCTCCAATTTTTGACGATTCATTTTCAGTATTAAATTTTTTGACACGGCCTGGCGGCCGTCTCTTTTAACAAAAGCTAATTTTCGGGGTCTCGAGTTTACAAGTGCTTTTTCTTTCATGGTTTGTCGGGAAACAGTATATTTTTTGCTTACTTAGCTATCCTAAATCATGGAATATTGCTACAGAGTCACCCGTAATTCACAAGATGCGCAAATTAATTACTCAGAATAGCTGGTCAATTCGCAACCGCACCGCACATGAGTTGTTGTTTCTGCATAAATTACACATTAAATTATTTCCAAATTTTTCAAGTGGCTATTTTAGCTTACGGGGTGAACGTAGGAGGGGGTGGAACCTCCCTCCTCTTCCCTTGGCCACGTCCCTGGCTCTCTAACCGTCTCCCTTATGACCCTTTCAGGGGCTGCATGTTATATATGTATTTGCGAAATGGTTTCTTCCAGATACAGCTCTTGGGTCTGGATTTAGTGTGTTTAGAGGGTTTAAAAGTAACATCAAGTTAAATCTAAAATGCCAATGCAAAATCAATTTGAAAAGAAAAACTGTTATCTATTATAATGAAGCAAGTTTAAAAAGATCAATTAAATTTTAGAATTAATCAAGTTTTTATTTAATTTTTCATTCGGAAACTTCCTCATTATGAATGTAATAAAATCTGCTCTGCACATCAAAAAATTGCAACACTGGCGGCGTCAGGGCCAAAAGATTATTTTCAAATTGGAAATAATTTTCAAGTTTATGGATACGAATTGTGTCTCGATGACAGATTTTTATTGAAACAAAATTAAGACGATAATATTAAAGACATCGGCCGGGTTAAAATTAGATAAAACTCGACGCAGTACGTAAACTTTTATTTCGTGACCGAATCAGTGACACTGGAATTTGGTATCCGACGGTTAAATGTCATGTGAAACAACGGTTCTAAGATCATTCTGAGATCAGCAACACATCACAAACGATAACAATTGCCAAACGACGATTACTGTCAGCAAAATGCGTTCTTTTTCAGCGACCATCTGACAAGAAATTTTGTTATACGGAACGTTCACAGTTAACGCTTGAAGTTTATCAATGGTATTGGATTCTTCGAAAAATGTATACGATCTAACGCCAATGTTTAATATTAATGTTGACACATAAATGATCACATTGACTCCGAGCCTCATCACAGTTCGTGAGCACTTTTGACAGTTGCATTCAGATTCTGAACGATGAATTTGCTGTATTGTCTATAATTATTACATAACACGATGTGATTTTATCGTAATTCAAACAAAATGTTATTCTAATTATCCTCTAAATTTAAACCCTCTTTACCTTCTCACATTTACGTTAGAGATTACGTTCGCTTAAATAAATACTTAACTTACTTAGGTATACATTTTCGTAAACCTAACCCAAGCTTGCCTAACGTAAATATAAGAAATAGACAAATAAACATCACCATAAATTTATGCAAACTTAATAACGTCTGTATTAATGTTGAAGAAATAAAAAAAAAAAAACAAAAAAATAATCAAAACAAAGAAGAGGTGGAGTAATGTGATCATTATGTTAACATAATATAAACATTAGCGTTAATGTATACATTTTTCGAAGAATCCAATACATGATAAACTTCAAGTAACTTAACTTCCTATAACAAAATTTCTGTAAGGTCGCTGAAAAAAAGATGGAAGTAATGTCTTGGAATGTTATGTTTGTGATGTGTTTATTCAAATGATCTAACTTTTCACATGAATTTAACCGTCGATACGAAATCCCATGTCACTGATCGCACGAAATAAAAGTTTACGTACTCTCAGTTTTATCTAATTTTAACCCGCCAGTCTTTAATATTATCGTCTTAATTTTGTTTGCAATAAAAATCTGTCATCGAGACCACAATTCGTATCCATAAACTTGAAAATTATTTCCAATTTGAAAAATAATCTTTTTGGGGCGGCCTGGACGCCGCCAGTGTTGCAATTTTTTGATGTGCAGAGAACAGATTTTATTACATTCATAATGAGGAAGTTTCCGAATGAAAAATTAAATAAAAACTTGATTAATTCTAAAATTTAATTGGTCTTTTTAAACTTGCTTCATTATTATAGATAACAGTTTTCCTTTTCAAATTGATTTTGCATTGGCATTTTAGATTTAACTTGATGTTACTTTTAAACCCTCTAAACACACTAAATCCAGACCCAAGAGCTGTATCTGGAAGAAACCATTTCGCAAATACATATATAACATGCAGCCCCTGAAAGGTCATAAGGAGACGGTTAGAGAGCCAGGGAAGTGGAAGGAAAGAGGAGGGGAAGGGCCACCCCCCTGCGACTACGCACCCGTAAGCTAAAATAGCCACTTGAAAAATTTGAAATAATTTAATGTGTAATTTATGCAGAAACAACAACTCATGTGGGTGGTGGAATGAACTATTCTGAGTAATTAATTTGCGCATCTTGTGAATTACGGGTGACTCTGCAGCAATATTCCATGATTTAGAATAGCTAAGTAAGCAAAAAATATACTGTTTCCCGACAAACCATGAAAGAAAAAGCACTTGTAAACTCGAGACCCCGAAAATTAGCTTTTGTTAAAAGAGACGGCCGCCAGGCCGTGTCAAAAAATTTAATACTGAAAATGAATCGTCAAAAATTGGAGCCTTTGTAGTATTATTATTTTGAAACCAATGTTTACGGTTTCCGCAAATCTCGAAATCTGCGCATTTCTCATGAAATAAAATGACAGTTGTTTCGTTAAAAATGACTTACGGTACGGCTGCGTTAATTAAGAGCATTTTACAATAACTTTAATACGGAGCTTTTGTTATACTGTAGTGGACCGAATAAGATTTGGGCTGATATATATTTGGCCTTAAGTAGATACCCCCTGTTATTCTTACGGCCTGTTATTTATTTTTAACCCGCCGTCCGCCGCTGATCGTTAATCCGGTATTGCAGCTATTCGTTAAATGAAACGTTTTTCTCTTGTATAAAAATCTTCAGCGATAATGCAAGGTTTTATGTTTAGGTATTACTTTCAAAACTTAAGCACGCATTAAAGTTTCGGCCAAAGTTACTTTAAGGGGCGTAACAGTAGATTAAGCGTATTCCTAAATCTAAGCCTAAACCTAAGCGTTGCAAAAATACGTTCCTAAGCGTAAGCCCAAGCCTAAGTCTAAATGCCTAAGCCTAAAGCCTAAGCAAAAAATGTATATAATATAGAATCTAGACCTACTCTTTTATGGACCCACCAGAAACCTTGACACCCTTAAAGTAACATGGGCCCTAATTTCGAACGCTAGAATAGTTCCTCCGTTTTTGCGTCAGACAGAAATTTTCTTTAAAATATATGTTTCTAAACACAAGAAAGTCAAATTTCACTACAACTTGGTTATTGTTATTTCTAGTTTGCAGACACCTAGAATCCAGTCTTATGAAACACGCAGACAATATACATTGAATATCATATAATATTGAAGTTCAAATGGTGTCGAGTTGACAGCGAATTAGCGGCACTCTTATTGTACCAAAACTGCCTCGGCAGGCCCGCAGCCAACTCACCTTGCTAGGGTGCCAAGAAATTTTCATTGAGGCATGCAAGGGATCAGTACTGAAAATGCAAAAGTCAATAAGAGGTTATTAGATTTACGCACGCGGTGTAAGTTCCAGTGGAGTTGAATAGCTCAGTCCAAGGTAGGACTATCAGAACTCAACTTTCTGAGTTGATTCAACTTTGTTCTGAGTTTAAACTAAACCCGGAATAACTAACTCGGAGTGTAAATTAACTCAATGCAGAGTGAGTTAAAGTTTTACTGCCTATAACTCAGAAATAACTAAACTTGCTAGCCAAGTTAGTGGGATTCCAATACAGTAAACTTAAGCTACACCTAGAATAATTTTTGGTTTCGCTTTACGCTCGCCTATGCTACAGACTTATGCTTACTTTGATTCTTACGCTTAAGCTTAGGCTTAGGCTAAAAAGTTGTTAATGTACTGTATTTAAGGCCAATATAAAGAACAGGGCCGGAACAGTATAAGGATATTCCTAATTCTAAGCCTAAGCCTAGTCTAAGCCTGAAGCGTTAGAATATTAGCCTAAGCCTAAATCTAAGCAAAGCAGAAACTATTAGTCTAAAGCTTAAGCTTACCCTTTCTAGCACCACAGTAAAAGCTTCCGCCTCTGATCTTCACATGGGCCGTACTGGTAAGTTCAGATAGGCCAATGCATCTTTTAGGGCCGCGACTCAAGATGTAGCATATTCCTAAGTCTTAGCCTAAGTCTAAACAAAACATATAGTCTAGAACTTAAGCCTACTCTTTTGCAGTCTAACGAGAAAACTTGGTGGCTCTATAATAAACAATGCAATCAAAAACTCAAACAACAGTTTGTTGCATTGAAGTAGAATTTTTACCTATGTATAACCACGTAGCTAGTGTTACTATTGTAGACTGGCAAATCACGCGTTTTGAAATGTGGAAGTTGTCAATTATATTGGGATACTAAGCGCCAATTACAGTTGAAACATATATTGGGTTACTTGAGAACCAATTACAAACTCGTAAAATTAGCTGAAGGTTGATCAAAAACTGGAGAAAGGCAGTGAATAACGTAGCAGTTTGCAAAACTGAATCAACAAAATAAACTGAATGTCAGCTTTGGACTTCGCAATTTGGTCCTGTTTCGAGGCTAAAATATCTGAAAATGTAGGTTCTTGACACGTGCTACTCTAAGTGATCTGATTTTTGGTTTAGTACGCTCCGGAGTGTTAACAGTATTTTGCAGGTTTAATACGACTAACAGAACAAATAATACGGCAATGTACACAACGCGAACGCAACTGACAATAACTGGACTCGCAAAAATACGCAATTTTACGAATTTTCGGGATAACTCGAAATTAAGTCAAAACCGGATGAAAGTAGAAATTCCAAGTCAAACCCGGGTTTAAGCAGTCTAAATCTGATAGATTCACGGCAATTTTGCCCAAATATATTGACTACAACGCGAATAATACTTATACAAGCCGCCTGAGCCGTAGTTGCGCAACTTGCAACCCGTACACACAATATGCGGAAAGCGCCAATTGTAACCCAAATGACACCGTTTGCCGGTATGAATGGTATATTTGCGATAGAAACTAATCGAGAGCTGTAAGTATTTTTAGTATTTTGTATATTTGTACTACAACTACTCGGCATAGCGAGAATGTTAGGCCCGTGCCCGAGAGAAATGGCGGCAAATCAACAGCGAGCGCCCTTGCTTACAGCTCCATTGACACGTGCTACAATCCAGACGCCACCTGCAACGCGGCTGCCATCACAAATGATAAATCAGCAATCTCTGGGTGGGCAAGGCCGGCTGAGCGATAATGCCGTTGCTGCGAAACCACGTACAGCTGTGTTTCCGACAAGAAATGCGCCGCCAAATTTTCTGCGACCCCCACGAGGACCAGGTTTTGTTTCACGGCTTTCGTTTCGAAGTGCGAATGCTCCTGGCTTGTCCCGTCCGTTTGGATTTAAAAACCAACCAATAGTTGCATCTGATGCGTCGTTAATCAGGTAAGAGACCTGTCAAAAATTTCACAAGCTGAAATAAAACTTGAAAATGCGGAAGTAAAAATTTTAATATAACTACAGTGAACACAGACCCTCATCAAGCTGCGGTCAAAATTTTGATTATTTGTGTGACAGTGATATGTTGTTACGGTAAATATACTACTGTTCTCGGAGAGTTTTGTTTTTCTGTTATATGCTGATATCTCGTAAAATTTGATGTATAGATATATAATCGCTACTGCTTATTGAGCTCGTTCCAAACCTCCACAGATATATTGCATGTTCCTGCTCTTGTAAGTTGGTCGCGTGTTCACTTAATTCTGTTATATGTTTCACATCATCAAGTATTAATTTCCTTGGAATATTGTGTTGTCCGGGTGGGCTGCTCCCATATATGAATATGTGAATAGTTGACATTACATATTATGGACGTCGGACGGTTATAAACAATAACTGAATAACTTATTTACACGTGATTAAATTCTCGGTCAAGAAGAAAAAGCTCTGTAGGAAAACTATATTGGTCGAGATTCGATTTGCTTTTGAGCAACGTCTGACAGTTTTGATAGTAAGAATATTAAACCAATAACAGTCAATCATTTTTGATACAGAAAGAAGTCAGAAAGCATCGAGCTCAGGCTAAGGTTTTACACTGATTTACGCTTTGGTACACGTTGTTTTAGACCACAAGTTTCAAGCAGTGTTCACTACGCGCACTCTAGAAGGTCTGTTGGCCTTTTAAGCACAAATCAACAAGACGTGTTTGCAACTATCCACGTCAAAAATACTAAACTCAGTGGTAATGAATCGGATCAAGCAATAGACACGCAAACTGTCGAATTAATTGAGCGAGCACTGCGCGGGGAAACATTGCCGGATGAAATGTTAAAACGACTTGCAACAGTCGATAACCCTAATATCGTCGTAGAAGATAATGCTTCGCCTGAAGCTAAACAAAAATCGGCCACCGAGAGCGAACTAGTATGTAATTGGGTTGTCTACCAATCATATGTATAAACGTGTACGTACATAATCACGTTTTGCATTTGGTTGATTCCCTCAGTTATATTCCGGTCTTGAACTGTTGAATTCGATTAAACAACTAAGTGGCAGCAACACTTTATAAGTTTATTTAGTTTGTTTAATTAAGTGAAAGAGGCTGAAGTAACATTGCTAACCCGTTAAAAGTACAAAAACAACGAAAAACTTGAATTTTAATACGATCGTTTGACGCATCTGCATTAAATGTCTTCAGAAACTATGCTTAGATAGATAATAAATTGTCGCGATGTATAATAATATTATTTCATGATTGATAAATCCCGAAAACCTTTAAGTAAGATACTACTGACTGCACTCAGTGCGGCTACCTATAATGTTGTATGGTGTGTAATCAAAAACTTTCTGCCTGCGCTAGCGCTATGCGCGTTTTGGCAAATTTACGTGTATGGGTGAAAAGGAAATGTATATGTGAAATTTATGCAAGTTTTGGACTTGTTGGCGTACGGTTAGTTGCTGCATGATAAAATCTGAAAAACGATTTTGCCATGCACTGATTAACTTACAAATCGGTATTTGTTGCCAAGACATTTGTGTGAAAATATGGGGACTCATTCGTAGCTGTGCTAGTGTGCTTCTTGCGGATCTCGGCAGTGATGTATAGAGTTTTAATTAAAACGTTCGCCCATATTGCTAACTTGTTATCACTTTGTTAGTTTGGACATCTATAGATAACTAATGAAGTTCAGAAACTTACTATTCGCGGTCGGCAGTACATGCTTTCCATGCAGTAGTCGGGCTTCCGTCTAGTTAGCGTTCACAGAAAATTTTCTAATTTTGAAAATTTTTGGATACTTCACTCCTCCTAATCATTCCACACCAAAATTTGAATTTTTGAACAATTCGATTTTAACGTCCTGAAGTGAAAAATTTTTTATCAAAAAATTAGGCAATTTATGTATAGTTCAACGCAACTTGAGGAGCTGAATTAATTGGCGTTAAATCTTCCACAAGACTGATACAGTCTCAAACTCTTTGAGCCTGATACTTGAGACTTTTTTAAGAGTCTTAGAAATTTTTGATACAATATAAATCACGAATTTTGAAGGTCCTATTCCGCTCAAAAAACAGTAATAATATTAAGGTTGAAAAACCAACGAAAATATGGTAAACGTATTCATTTAATATTTTGCACAAAATATGCATATGACAACAATCACATCTTAGCAAAACAGACTGACTTTATATATATCTTACAAAAAAATTGCGCTGTTGCAGAATCATATTAGTGATACTGGCTGGCTTAATATCGCATAATTTGCCCCGAGCCAAATGCAATTTACCAAAACCGGAACGAACCGGAACCGGAGAATGAATTACATGCCACCAAAAAATTCATGTTAATTTTCTTGCAATATTCATGGTGGAATAACCCTAGTTGAAGATGGGTATTCATAATCTACGAAAGCGAAATCTGCCTTCGATGGTTTATTTTTGGCAATTGTTAAGGTTTGCAGACTATGCTAATAAAATTTACATTATTTTTGTCGTCATTATGTAGAAAATGTCTTAATTTTCACCGACCAAATTTTAATACCGGAATTTTTAATTCCGGTGAAAATTTACCGGAACCGGAACTGGATGGTGAAGAAATGCCGGAAATGCCGGAAACGGATTTCCGGACACAACCTGACATGTATACATGTGCGCATATAAACATATACAACTATATATTATACACATACATATATCAGGCTTCAACCGAAATTCCCGTTCCGACGGGGAGAGACGCGGTAACCATAATTTTTACAATTTTATGGCAAATTGTGAAGAATGTGTCAAAAATTTTGATGAAACTCAAGTTGTTTTCACAACTTGTTTCCCATCTATAGATTGCGAATATTTTGAAGTAATTGATGCATGTTGTTGTGGAGTTTGAAACGCTGGAGAGTTAAAACACAAAACAGTCAATGAACAACACATATTGTGTTGAACTATAACTATGGTCAGTTAGGATTAATCTGGTTGTGCAATAAGCTTCAAAAAAAGTTGCATTAACGATAGTAATGTATTAAGTCTCATTCGTTAATAATAATAATAATACGTATACCTATATTAACTTTCAGTAATAGTTATTACATCTACCCGCTTCTAGTAGGAAAACCTGTAGTTTTTACAGTACGATAGCTTTCTGCTACGTACATGTAATAGTGCATGCCTGCGTAAACAGATTATTGGTGCTCTTAATTTAACATTTTGGTTTATTACGTGTGTAAGTTGCTGCTTCAATTTTCAAAATGTTTGTCTATAATATGAAGCTGGTGATCGGAGATATAGACATAATCTGAAATTTCTGGACAGTTAAGCAGTCGCATTAACATTCTCTGCTAAATCGAACAGTCTAATAAATTTGTCTTATCGGCTATGTGCACTTGCAAAAACGATTGAATAAAGTTATATATCCTTCCAACATAAAATCTCGGCAACACCTATTAAATATTGATGTTTTGGTTTTGATTGTTTTGCCATTTACAATTTCAGTCGTTAGAAGATTCGGAAAATAGTTCTGTTGTGGACGGCGTAAACGGATATAAGTTATTTCGTGACATCGATCATGCAACTTTCAATCATATGTGGCATCATCAAGAAGACGCGATTAAAACGTTGTTTAAATCGTACGCTAAATTTATGAATGATTATGATCCAAAGTATTGGTTCGATGATTTTTATAAGCGTAAAACACACTCAAAGAAAGGGCACGCTCCGTGGCTGGTCGGACTTGAGTCAATAATGACTTATAACGATAAAACGATTGAAATGTTGGAGCAGACACAAGGCTGGGTTGATATGTCGTCAATGGGTACGTTTTCACGTACATGATTAATGAATGTTGTTAATGTAATGAAAGTTTTATAAATCAAAGGCGTTTGCAATTTTTTAGCGAAAACTAACGATACTTTGAAATTTTTTGCCTATTCCTGTTTTTAGAACAACCATTTTATCACTAATTAGATTTGCATAGTGAAACGATGTCTTATATCGGTTTCTCAGACAAAATGTTACGTATGCTTGACGTGCGTTCCGTTTACTCGGCGAGTCCTTCCAAGTTAACCCACCCCTCGCCCATTCGAAAAATTACCCTTGGTTTGGGAATATGCCTGTATAAGCTTAACGCCAGAAATCTAATAAAGATGACCAGGGTTGTTAATTTAATGGCGTAACAGTATCTCATCGTATTCCTGTTGGTATTCCCAAACCTGTGCCTAAACGTCAACATAGAAATAAGTCTAAGTTGAAACCTAAGTCTATCTGAATTTAATAAGATACGCCAAACAAAATATTATTGCAATTGAATAGAGTCGTTGGTAAAGTGTTAAAGATGTATCGGCGTGTCGGCAACTGAAGGAAGAATTATTCGCTACGTTTCAATATTTGAATGCCGTTTAGAATTTAATTTGAATTATGTTATCCCATTGCGGCCGGATCTTAAATTAAATTATCCGGCTTTGGCATTTTTTTGTATCTGGTCCCACCCTGGGAGATTTGTATAATTTGTTCAGGTTATTAAGCTTAAACGCGGTATTTGACTATTTGCAGTAGTATTTTCGAAAAACCAGGAAATGTAGTATAGTAATTAACTATGACTCGTCTGCGAATATGTTTGCGCTTTTATCATATTAACATTTTTGGTAGCTGTAGCTCTCTGTAGTGTAAGAAAAAAATTTGCTGCACTTTTAGTCATAGAAATCCTAATCATAGAAATACTAGTAAATTTGAACAAAACGGAAAGCAATGCGTGTATTGACGTTTATCAAGTGATTATAGGGTTCTCGATGAACAGTCAAGCTGTCGAACATATTAAATTGCCAGCAGACACAAATCCGTTATTTGATGAGAAACAATTTTCGCGCACTGATGCTATGCAGATTCTTGACTACAAGGCTGTGCGCCCGCCGCCATCTGCTGTTGGTAGGTTCGATTCTCAATTTAAGAATTTGATTGCTAGGGTTGGAGTACTTTGCATTCAAAACGAGATGAACAATCGAAAAGCAGGAATCGGGTCTGTGATAGTCAGTGGATGGGAGTCTCGGTTTCGCTCGGTCTTGGCAAGTCTCGGCGGTATTTGACGGTCTCGGTCTCCCTTTTTGACTCTCTGTGGTTGGGAAAGACCATAAGACGAAGATTCATCAAATGTATGACTGTGTTGTTGAAGTAAGCGATGGCTGATGATAAAATTTTTTTGGGAAATTATGAAATTTAATAGTTACGCAATAATTACGAGCAGATATTCTGACAAATAACAAAAAAGATATGAAAAACAGAAAAGCTACGAAAAAACCATTAGAAATAATTTGTTTTGAAAATTTTATTTTTTTCGGTGATGACCAAAAGTTTACCGAGACCGAAACTTTTCTTGGCTGATCTTGGTAGTCGGGTCTCCATTTCGGTTTTGATTGTGGGTTTCATTCTGACGCCGGAACTAAACAGCGCAGCAAATTGAAATAGAGATAAAATGTGTTCCTTGTCAGTCATCTGGCTTCTCCACAGCGGGGGCCCAGCACTTTTCGAAATTTTCATTTTCCCCCGGCGCAAATTTTGCCGCCTCCCGGAAAGGCCCCCGGCGAATTTTCGGCCGCCCCCCAGCAAAATGCCCCCACCAATTTTTTTGCGGCCCCCCAGGACTTTTCAGGCCAAAAATTTTCAACGTTAAAACGTTAAAAACCTGGCCTTCTTTTGTGGCGGACATTCGGCAAAATATGATTTTATATTACGCTCACCCTACTCACAATTTTAATAGCTTACAAATACCCGTAGTAACTAATCCAATTCGATAATCAACTGAAAAAAGCACAATTATATGAAGACCGTTTCAGGGCATACAGCATTCAAAAGTACCTTGCCAGCAGCAAGTTCAACCCGCCTGAGCCTTATCGAACTAAACCAGTAACTAATATATGAAATTTATATTAATCACAGTTTCAATTATAGATTATCTATATTTTATATAATTGTGCTTTTCTTGACTTCTTGGTTAAGTTGTCAGTAATATTAGTTAAAGTTATTGT
The DNA here is from genome assembly GCA_030248215.1 of Enoplolaimus lenunculus. Classification (NCBI taxonomy): domain Eukaryota; kingdom Metazoa; phylum Nematoda; class Enoplea; order Enoplida; family Thoracostomopsidae; genus Enoplolaimus; species Enoplolaimus lenunculus. The sequence goes on along the minus strand of JASANG010003146.1, from coordinate 3,894 downwards.
TATTAGCGTTTGTGAGAAATTTTTGTCATGTTGAGCGATGAGTAATCTTCATAAAATGGAAACACGGTCTAGAATGAAAAAATGGTCCAAAGAAGTAATTCAAATTTTCATTACCAGACCCCCAGATCATCTGAGGGCCCCCCTGGAAAACTGTACCCCAGCAGAATCAGCTGCCCCCCCGGGGAACTCCTGGGGGGGGGGCCCACAGGAAACGCCCCCCGGCGGAAAACTTCAAACTGTGGAGAAGCCAGAGTCATCAACCTTCAGCCTTGTTATTACTTTTCATTGCAGTTTTTGTTGTGGTGCATATTTTAATCTAATTGCTGTAAAAGTAGAAGACCGAGAACAATAGTGATTGAAAACAATCATTCTTATGAATACGAGCAATGGTTTTTGTGTATACAAAGGCGGTGTTTCTTTGTATTGGTTCATGGCAGCAGAAGTTACCAGGAGAAATTGTCAAAAAACCTTATGCCCTGAGAAGAAATTGGAACTACCTTTAAAACTTCATGTTAACTCACGAACTCTTTGACTGGAACCTGGAATACTCTTATTAATTCTTAATAGTTAGCGTTCTGTATGAGGCATTGTACTAATAGTTAGTGTTCTATATGAGGTATTGTGCTATCAGGGTTTTATTTTAGGAGCGCTAGCGTCGGCTGAGGTTATCGGGTATTGTACTATCAGGATATTATTTTTAGAAACACTCGTATCGCCTCAAGAATCACTCCGGACTGAACCTCGGGCGACAAAAACTTACCGAGCGGAATCTTTGTTCCAATTGATAGGGCGAGTATATGGAGGATCCAAAGCAGCTGATGTCTAATGAATATTGTGGGATGTGAGTTATTGACAGTGTAATTACTCGTTATGGTTGCGCTATACTTTTTATTGACATCCGTCACTCGTCCGGGCCCGTCCGTCACTCGTTCGGGGCCGTCCGTCGCCCGAGTATGACGCCGTCAGTCCCCAGCACGGCACCGTCCGTCGCACGTACGGTGTCGTCTGTCCCGCGTCCGTCACTCGTACGGCGCCGTCCGTCACCGTCTTTACGTACGATAACGTCTAGTTAAACTGTTGTGATAAATTTCTAAACAAATCTATTGAATCAGTGATAGAAAGTTATACTTAAAGTCCCATTTACTTTCATCAAAGAGTGTGTAAATACAATGTGTGATATTTTGGCACACAATGTATTACAGCTATGAAGCATTTCGCGATCCGATCTTAATGGTAATTTTTCCCTAGTTGAGGAAGTGCGTAAAACTGTATGCATTTTTCAATATTAATAAGCATATGGAAACTTGAGACCGCGTGATGTTTTATGCGTGTAAATCGGGGTATACTGAAGCGTCACACTCTGTATATTGTATGTTCTTGCTTTCACCAATATTTGTGGTTAATAAAAATGACATGCGGTTGTGTCACTGTGACCAGTCATGCTACTAGAGTTACATCCGGGTCTGGTTATTCCGGGCATCTTACCCAAAAAATTGTGGGTGTTTGTCTGAGGTATGGGCTTGAGAAGTTCTGGACCAGGATCTGAGTTTTCACAACAAAAAGTTGCAAATCTTAGTATTGCAAAAATATCCTTACAAAATAGCGAGAACTAAAATGATTTATTACAAATCTATTTATCCAATCAGTCGCTTTTGAATTTGAGTTTTGTAGTACTGACTGGTATTAAACATAAATTCGCGTTGACTCTTTCAACTAGTGCTTATGTTGCGACGGTTGGAATAGGCCGACAGCACTTATATGCAATAATGCATAATTCAGGGTTCCAACAGGAATTAAGTTTTGCCTTAAGAGAAGTTGTATTTTTTCGCAAACCAAACCGAATCCGAAGCAATTTTTATCACCGAATTACTGCATTACTGTTTTGAAAGGGCTTTAAGTGAATTTTCAGCGATTTCGTCATGAAGTTTGGCGAGAACACATCGTATTTTAATTTAACAGTTTGTTAACAAAACTGAACAAATTGCATAAACACTCATTTCGAAATCACAATTTTTCAAAGCCAAAGTTTTCAGTATTATTTAAATCGTTACGGATTATTTGCCACAAAACCGCAAAAATCGAGGAACAGGAACAGGAGTTGAATTTTTGCAGGAATTCCGGCAAGAACGAATTCCGACAGAACAATGATATACAATATGTTTTACAATTTGTGTAATGTATGATTGGGGTTGCTATGATTCAAACGTTACGTTAGCGAAAAGGTAGAAAATGAACCTTTTTTGATTTAATCATTAGAGGCCCCTACAATTGTGGATCTTACTATCAGATCCAACATAAGGAGCTACGCAAAAATAAAAGTTAGCATCAGACACGAAGTTTTGCCACTTCAAGTGAAATTGAAATTTTCGAGAGGGTGGCGTTGGAGGGGAGGTTCTCGCTAAACGCGATTTTCGTTTCTCGGCCTGAGATATCGTAAGGCCCGACCCTGTCGATAGAAGTTATATAAGGACAAAATCTGCATTTTGACGGTTTGTCGTAAAAATATTTTAGGACCAAGTTCAGGTTTACTTTGTGGAAAATTCCGGGTGCGGGTATTTACTTTTAAATGTTATCCTCTAATTGTTACAGATGTGATGCGTCCTTGGACCTTACAAATCCTGTGACAAGCATTCAACATTTAGAAAGTATAATGCATAATCGTCGCCTTAAACGATGGTTAATTAGTCAGTGTATTCGTAACAATTTGCTCACAAGTAGCCAAGCGTCTGAGACATGGGCAGATGACGTAGTCGATCGCGTGGTAGAGGTACGAACTTACTAACTAGTAGTGACGGGCGCCGGTTATCCGGATAATTTTTTATTCAAATGTTATTCGTAAGACTTCGGATATTTTAAATGTCTTAATAATCGAATAATTTTTATCAGGTACCAGTTTCGCTATTAAAGTAACATGTTGTTTTATTGCCATCTAAACATTCATCGAGTACATGGTGCAACCGGAATTTTGTATTCTGTAGGGAAATGTGGCGTTTTCCACTATTGGCTTCGGTATTAAATCCGACGTTTTACTTGATTTTTCCAGTATACCTTTTGAATCGCTATTTGACCCATGTCACTATTTTTGACCGAAACTGCGCTGTTACTTTTCAGACTAACAACAGGAAAAGTCCTTAAATATAAAGCGCAGGTTGCGGTATTGCAGTAAAAAATTACATTGTTGTCAAATTTTGGTGCTTGTTTACCATTTTCTCATACAAATGTTAAATAGACAGCTGTTAAAAGTACCACAACATTACTGATTATTTATTTTTACTAATACCAAGCCTAACTTTAAGCATGTTTAAATATCAACATGAAAAAATGCAAACTTGTACCAAAATTAAGAGTAACTTCGAAAAGTTCCCTTTACCTTCCAAATTTTGCTGCATTAGTTCTTTTGCTTCTTGACGGGCAACAACATGATTTGCTTCCGCTTTAATCTTGCGAGCTACTTCATTTCCTTTAGTCGAATTGTAGTTTCGGAAGGGAACACGACGGACCTGGATTGAATTTTTTGCCCAAAGCAGCCGCATATACCACCGCCTGAACATGCGATTTTGTTTCGATGTGAGCGTTGGCTTCGGCGGCCGAACTGAACTTACATGTACACGTTTGACAAACCGAATCAAATATAAGAAATTTAACTAGAACAAAATAATATAACAATTTTTTCAATTTTACACTTCTTCTGTTGTACACTGTCTCGTTGCCTTCGAAAATGTGCTATATTTACAACCCCATTAGTCATTCATTGTAAAGGTACACGCGTGATTCTATTATCAACTGGTAGTATTTGCTACACATATTTAGGAATACTGACCGGATAAGCCTCAAACAGTGTTAAAAGTAAACCACCGTCATGAAAACCTAAAACATACCACCAACTAGCGATAA